>JAUELF010169533.1:0-14671 GCA_031471495.1 Clinocardium nuttallii | reverse complement strand
TCGGTCATGTTGGAGTGCCCTTGGGCAAGGCACATTTTCTAGCCTAGTACTGGTTTGTTTACCCAGGGATCATGAATTATTGAAATTTAATTGCGCGCTAAATGACCTTAGCTGTCGATGCGCCATAAAACAATATACATTCATTCCATGCAGTCTGAATTGTTTCTTACCTGTGTGCTATCTGGGCATACAGGTATAACCTTGAAGCCTCTAAAGGTTTTTTTTGTACAACAACAAACTTTACAGATATGTTATCTTGATGTCATTGACATATTTTTCAAAACCTTCCTTATGTGTTGTTTTTCATGCTAAATGCATGCTCAGTAAGTCAGTAGTGATGTGGGATGGGAATCCAGGGGTTGCAAGTTTGAACCCAAATTCACTCATTCTTCTTCCACCAATGGTATATGCGGAAAAGCAGCCATTTGCTTGGAAAGATTATGTGGATTACTGGTATAAGAAAGCAAACATAAGTAGGTGAACTGTCCACCATGATACAACTGCAAAATGGTTGAAAATGGCGTAAAACCTCATTTAACCCATCCCTTCATACGACAATCCTGCAGGAGACAACCTTGAACATATTTTGTCAAAACCTATGACTAAAAGTGGAAAACATTGTGGCAAAATGAGAAATTGCTCGTTTTGAGCAATCTTCTTTTGTCTCTGTTTTTAAAAAAACGTCTGCTGCAGAGGGAAAGGATCAATCAATCAAAGTGAATTGTAATAATTTAATGTTGATGCCTTCCAGACCCATCTTATAGTGACAGTGCCGGAGTACACATGCCCCTTACAGCCCGGCGGTAAGGCCAGTTGTCAGGTGGTAGCTAACAGTGGTGGTAAAGTCAGTGACCCACAGATCTTCACATATCAGTCAGGTAAGATGAGTTCTATACACATCATGTTATTATCATTGTTTGCATCGGGTCTACCAATATAGCTCAATACTCTGAGTACGTAACTTTGATGGAAACTTTTTTTCTAAGGAAAGTAAGATTTTAGAGAGAATTTAAATCTGCCATTTTAATGTTATATACTGTTTGATTAAAAGATCTGAAAGCTCAATGAGTCCAATATTTATATTCATATTCAAAGTATCCTTTTGATAAGAAATGAGAGGAAGAGTTTCAAAATGGACATGATATGAACTTGCTAACTAAGTCTTGAGGATTCTCTGCATACCAAGTAGATTTTGAGATCAGCACACTGTCTCTAGTTATTATAATTGCACTCCTGTACCCATCACAACAATTAGTTATGCTTTTCTAGTCTGGTATTATCAAGTGCCCCCCCTGGGTTGGGAATTCCCCCTGTTTCACCACTTTATGGATAAGATCTGATGGTCACAGAGTAGTCTGATGATATTGGTTGAACCTCAACGCTTGTCCACCTGCAGACGCATTTTGACACATCTGCAGCAGACAACATTTGATAACATTCAATAATTGAGCAATGCTTTAGAAAACCAACCTAGTTGTGTATTTGTGACAAATGTTATTTGATATCTTTTACATATCGGAGACTTCCTGAAAGCTTAATTGCCTTGTATATGAACAGTACAGATCCAGATCAGACTGAACAGATGTGAATGCTGATCTGGTTCTGCACTGTAGCAAAAGCCCTAGGGTTGGTTTTAGTAGAGAGATGATTTACTTTCATACACTGGGATTGTCTATATTTTTACCTAGATGTTTTCAAAGTTGTCTGCTGTAGATTTGTTGAATGATGGAAAGGGTTAAACATTGTCTGCTTTAAAGTCTTCATCTAAAAAATGGGAGGTTTGACTTAAATAATTGGGAAACATATAATTATTTGTTTTGAGCAACTTCTTCTTTTTCCACTAAGTTATCAAAAGTATTCTGCCACCTATTACTATATTGCAGACGTATTTTGACCAATCTGCAGCAGACAATATTTTCAACTTGATACTATATTTATCTAGATGTTTTCAAAGTCATCTGTTGCAGATTTGTTGGACTTGAGAAAGGATTAAAAAAGTGTTGTGAATCTTGTCATTATTCATTATCATGTAATTGCATGCAAGAGTGTGTTGGCGCTCAATTTTGGCTTGTACAATTTAATGCAGCATTTTCAAATTTTTCATTGAAACCATTAAAAAAGGGGGGATCAGTTGTATTTTTTTTTTAAAGAATAGTACCTTGTGGACTACTGGAAAGCTTAACTATTTGTGATCAATTTAATTGAAAGAGAATAATTGTCAAAAAATAAGAATAAAACAACAACTACACAAACAAATACTCAGAGTATTGCAGACATTAAACAGTAGGTTGAGTTTGCCATTTTCTTACAATATATTATATGAGTCAATTCGGATTCGGTTATTGTCCTCTCTTTCTTTTTACTATATAAAAACAATCGGTCAGTCATCTGTTTTGCTTCTTTTTGAATAGGAGGTTATTGATATAATAGTTAAATGAAGTGAAAAATGGTAGACTCTTTCAGGTTTTTATGAATGTCTTATTAATTTGTTTGTAAGATTTTTGCAAGTTTCAAATCTCAAATTGATACATGATAACTTTAATTATTTTAATAAAAAACCCACCTGGTTATTGTGTACATATCTTGACAGTTTGTTGACTTGATTGTCCAGTTTTCACTTTTGGTTTGTTACAGAGTTATAAATGAGTTCAGGATGCATGTTAGTTTCTATCAGTTAGTGATTACTTACTACAACTATGCCATCAAAATGGTAATATTGAAGTTGTTTCTCATTATGAATATATTAATTGAGGGACAGCATACCAAGTCAATTAGAACTATACACGTGTATGTCAGTTGGTATTGCTCTTAATTCTCAAGTAAGGGTTTTTGAGTTCAGATTTTGGCTAACAAATTTATGAAGAACTCCACACACAGAACCTTGTACCACCAATCGGCCAAGGTTCATTTTAAAGTTGCCTAGAAAGAATATTATTTGGAGCAGTGATTACAAAAAGCAAGGTTGGTCTAGCTGGCATGAAAAGGCTTAAATAGGGTTGATAACCGAGGTCTGTTAATCTGTCTGTCACAGAGTTGAGTTAATCTGTTCTATCCATTGGACATGCTCTCATTTCAACCTTGAATCTTTTGAGAAATTACACAGTCAAATAGTATTGATAATTATTGGAACACTTTGGTAAGATACATGTCTTCGGGTCATATAGTATTGATAATAATTGGAACATTTTGGTAAGATGCGTGTTTTAGGGTTCAACTAGTATTGATAATAATTGGAAAACTTTGGTAAGATACATGTCTTCAGGTCAAATAGAAAGATGCGTGTCTTCGGGTAAAAAAGTATTGATAATAATTGAAACATTTTGGTAAGATGCGTGTCTTAGGGTTCAAATAGTATTGATAATAATTGGAACACTTTTGTAAGATACATGTCTTCGGGTCAAATAGTAAGATGTGTGTCTTCGGGTCAAAAAGTATTGATAATAATTGGAACACTTTGGAAAGATGCTTGTCTTCGGGTCAATTAGTATTGATAATAATTGGAACACTTTGGTAAGATGCGAGTCTGTGGAACCATAACTTTGGTCTTTCTGCATCAAAGCTATATAAACAGTTTTTAGTTTGAATTAAACAAGGAATTGGGGAGGCTAATAGAAAAAATAAATATATATAATTGGTTTGCTATTTTTTCCATGATTTGATTCAATTACTTGGAAGAGGACAATAACCTGAATGAAGCCCTTTTAGATTAAGAATGCTATGTTTGGTAAAAAAAATCCCAACCCCTTTTCTTACAACAGGCAACAACTGTACTGGGTAGGCCCCATTGGGTATTGGCTGAAAGGGACATTTATTGAATAATTACTTCTTTGTTATATATAACTGTTTATTCATTGTTATTAAGGGATGACTTCAAATTGATATTTTATTGAAAATATGCCCCCAAGAACATAAAAACATGCTTGTACGTCAACTTTGGTTTGCCATTTTCATTTTTTACATGATGCCCTTTGAAAAGGTTACACAGCCAATAGTTTTACTGAAATAGCATTCATGACATGCAATTTCATCCTCTATAAAATAACTGATCTTCAGTATTCTACTTGGTAATAATCTGTATCATTCATTGAATAATTATTTTGTGAAAGGCTGTTGAAGATCAGGATACAAAAATGTTTCAAGGATAAAGTTGTCTGTCATAGACTAATTTCACTAAATCATACCAAAGAAGAAAATTGGCCATCATCCTGAATATTACAGGATGAATTTTGGCATTTTGGTATTGGGCTTTTCCCCTATTTTTGGTTTGCTTTACCCTCTTTTCCCACATACAACAAATCTGCAGCAGACGACTTTAAAAACATCCTGGCAAAATTATGAGAAATCTCCATGATTGGGACTTTTATTAGTAAATAGAGTTGAAACATTGTGGCAAAGGGAGAAATTGCTCATAATGAGCAGTTTCTCCTTTTGCCACAATGCTTTCCAAAGTCGTCTGCTTCCGAGGCATCAGAAAGTATCTTCATGTAGGAAAGGGTAAACAAAAGTCTGGTAGTAGAAGTTCAAAAAATGGTAAAAGATGTGAAATTTAACAAACCATTACTTGAGCTAAGCAACCTGCTTTTACGATATTTCTAAAGCTTTCTGCTTAAATAAAACAGGAAAGAATGTAAATTAGGATATGGTCTATGTCTGTTATTGGCTGTGTATTAATCACTTTTCAAAATTATATTTTCATTGATCTATGATAAAAACAGAGATCAACAATCTGAAATAAGCGATTCTCAAGCATATCTTTTCAAGAATTAATGGTATCAAAAATTATTATAAGGGAACAAATTTTATATGTACAGGATGAACTTTGGCATTTTGGTATTTGGGTTTTCCCCCCATTTTTGGGTTTGCTTAACCCCCCTTTTCAATCTGTAGCAGACGACTTGGAAAACATTTTGGTAAGAGTAGAAATTGCTCCTAGTGTGCAATTTCTTCTTTTTGGAATAATGATATATTTTAAGTCTATTCAATAACTAAACTTTCATTTATAGAGATGTTCAATAGTTTACATCTACGTTTTCAAATTGTCTGCTGTAGATTTTTTTTGTATGATGAAAAGGGTTTGGATACAAAAATCAACACTCACAGTGAGCCATTATAATACACTTAAATTAATAGCTAAAAGAACAGTAAACTAATAAAGATCCACTAGGACTTGCAGGCATGTTATCCTTAATGATGGAGATTATCTTTCAAAAGGATTCAACAAATGCGATAATGATATTCTTTCATCACAAATGTTTGGAGATATATTCAATGAAAAATAGTAAAGACACTATGCGGACGGTTGTCCTATGTTTTTACATTTTTAGCATGCTGAAAGATAATCTCAGTGACATCAGCTCTATTCATTCTCAAAAAGAGATGTGTTGTCCAAGTTTCAGCCAGGACCAAATGTTCATTTTCAATTTGTTCATAGACAACGGCATCCATTCTAGTTCTGAAATGTGATAAAATATGATTGTACATTAATCATTTTAAAGTTTCAGCTCTTCTGTTTCTCTGTTTATGCTGTGCCAGGAATTTACTTTATTCAAATAGGTTTTTTTAAATTGAAAACAAACACAAAATGTTCTTTCATTATATTCTTTTAAAAAAATTGGAAACCAAGAAAGAACTTTTTAGATGTTGACAAATCAGTCAACACAATAAAGCATTTTCCTTGCTACAACAACAAAAATGCAAAAGATATATATAAAAAAAAAAGAAAAAAGTTTGGACAATCAACAGGAGCAAGCCGCAAGAAAAATTAATGTTTTAAAAACAAGATCTGTTTACTGTCTTGATGCTTTTTAATTCCTATGTGTAAATAACATGAATGGTCCAATGGTTAACATGTAAGACTGTCAATTCAGAGGTCAGTAGGTTAAATACAGGTTGGAATTATGGTAATTTTTGAGGGGCTTCATTAAGGAGTCAAGTACTTGTCCTTTCCAGTAAAAAAAAAATGCATTGTGTGTACCAGTGCTATACAACGAGCAGGTAAAAGAACCAAGGGGTCTTTTTAGCTGACATATTGCTCCTAGACTCCCTTGTATCAACCAGTAACACTAAAATGATCTGCACCTGTCAGATGCTTGTACACCCTGTACTATATGAACATTGGCATATAAAAGCTTATAAACATTTTGGGCTCTATCCAAGCATTTGGCTTCACAGCTACAACAACATGATACTTTCAAATCAACATGATGCTTGGAATGTGTCTTGTTGTATTGTTATTTTTCAATGTTACATGTATCAGTGTGTCACTTATTGGTATCATTTTGATACACACTGTTTTAAGGAGTTGTATTGAGGGGAAAACAAGAGGAACTGATTTCTCTTTCTATTTAAAAATAACAAACCTTTTCATATAATCTCATGCCTTGTCAATTTGGTAAAAAAAGTCTCAAGAATTTAATTGAAATGAGTAATTCTTGTTCCTGGATTGAAAATTTGATTGTGTTGATTGGCCTGAGTGTGTTGTTAGATAAGTGTAAATTTACATACCTTCTTATTCAAGATGTTTTGTCATATTAAAATTCCATGTTTTAATGTTTTCCTTTGCATTGCCAAATTTTATGGCAAGAAAAATGCTAAATGCTACATGTTTTATCCTTTTAACTCTGAAATGACAAAATTGGTTCTTGTCTTGTAAAAAGCATTGAGTTGTCTTATATACAAATTTCTACTTAGATCGTTAGTCAATGTGCTCAAGTACAAGACAGAAAACAGATCTTTCTGTAAATAATATATTATCAACTTTAACTGGCAAGCATAAAGGGGGAAGCTAATGGATGCCTTATCATCCCTTGTTATAAAAATGAAAAACAAAACAAATCAATGGATCTTTGTCCCCCGGGTTCATTTGAGTTGGCGCTGGTTGTCAACACAGAATGGATTGTATTTGCCACAGTAATTCCCATAGAGGTATTGTAACATATTAATTGTTTCTGGTTTTTTACATCCAAGCCCTTTGTCATGGACAAAATTGCATTTAAAATATAAAATTTTATTAAAAAATGTTTATATTAATTCAAAGTCACTTATTAAAAAAATATAAATGAGAATTACACATACTAAGCAAACCAAGAGTTATAAAAGAAATACCGATGCCTCCCTTGTGCTGTAATGTTTTACAGGAAGGCAAACAAGTATCTTTAATAAAAAGAGAATAGTTTTGACCTAGCTACATAGTTATCAATACAAAGGCAATAATTGTTCTTTCAAGTAGAACTGTTCTTCTCTTTATTGTCAGTTTTGGTGTTACCACCATATTTGTATAATACTATAAAGATATATTTTGGTGGAATAATGCGCTTTTGTCCATGCACATAAGGTCATATTGATGGGTGGGTTGATTGACTATAACTTTGTTCTGATTATAATCTCCCCCTAGACCTGCGGAATAGAGGCTGAGCTGACAACAAATTCACAAAGTCAGGGCTGTCCTCCATGCTTGAACAAAAATATAAACAGGTGGATTGAATTAATGAAATAAGTTTTATATCTTCCCTTACCCTCCAAGTTTTTGCTCACTTAAGAACAAATGCTATCTTCCTATCTCCTATTTGTAAGTTAAGGGGCATAAAACGGGTGTTTCTTTTATAAAAAAGAAAGAATAAAAACCTTCAAAATTATTTATATTTTTCTTACTTTTTTACTGATGTATTATGGCAACACCTGCGGTTAGTGTGGTCTACAGGTTGTCTGCTCTCTTAGTCAAACAGTTTTCATCCGATCTTCACCAAACTTGTTGGACGTGTTTGTGGGCATAATCTCTTAGCCAAGTTTGACGACCAGCCAAATTTGTGCAATTACTTTTTAATTATACAAAATGGCCAAGTTAGCCTCATCCGCTCTGCAAGTCAAACAGTTCCCATCTGACCTTGGTGGACATGTTTGATGGCATCATGTCTTGGTCAAGTTTGATAACCAGCCAAATGGCCAAATGGCCCTTGAACTTGACAGTTTTATTTACTTTTTATGTTAACTCAAAGTGTATGAACAAGTTAAAGCTGATGTCTTTGAGCATCCTCTATCTAACTTATTTGTAGGTCCATCCTCAGATTAATTTTTTATGGGACCACCCAAGGCAGCCTATGTGTTAAAGGTGATAGAAAGCAGGCTGTTGTTACTACCAAACATTTCAACATTTCAATATTCACCAAAACATGTCACAATATTTTTGAACATTGTTATCTAGACCATAGGTTTGAAAACAAGTTGCATCATCCCAGACAAGAGTAACAGTCTCTTTGTCAAAATTTTGCAAAACTTACTTTGTGTGCTCTCTTAATTAAAGACATCTTATTAAACAATTCTTAAAGTTGGTCAGAATGTTTACAGGCCTTATAGTAGATCTCCACCAAGTTTTAAAACAAGCAAGATACTCTAGAGTGACAGGCTACATTTACTCTTTTTTTTTTGGTATGCAATTGATAATGGTTCATGACTTGCTGTGGTAAAGACACAACTAACGAAATAGCCTTTGTCATATCTCTGAACAATTGTTCTGACCAAAACAGTGATTGTTCTATTGAGTAAAACTAGAGGTGTACAGAAGGGAAATTTACAAGCTTTACGGATATTAGATGTTAAGATTTAAGGCAAAACCTATAGATTCTTGTCACATTCTTCTCCTTTATAGAGACATCCTGTTTAAAGTGGAATTATATCATTAATTTATCTCACCTGTGAACAGAGTTCTTAAAGTGAGCTATCATGATCACCCAGTGTCTGCTGTCCTTTTGGTATGTGGCGTTGTCAAAATGGACCAATTTCAAGAAACCTTCATGGTCATGTTCCTTTTGTGTTCCCCTTTAATAACTGATAAAATAGTACAATTCTGCTTAGAACTCACTCAGTGCTTGCTGTGGTAAATGACAAATTTGAACATGACCATACTTTGTACGTTCTCCTCTGAAAATGCTAGTCTGATTTCACGATAATTTGGTGGAATTGTTCCTTAAATGTCTACAAAATTTGTTCACACATTATTGATTGGTTGAAAACATAGCCACCAGGTGTTATAATGACAAGAAATTATTTTGCTCTGAATGTGCTTACCAGATTCCAAGTAAATTTGGCATAAATGCCTCTTAGGCAACTCTCTATTTAACTTATTCAAACCATGTTAATTTGTTGAAATGGTAACAAAACTTTAAATTCTTTAGTCTGAATGTGTTTATATTCTGATTTCAACAAAAATAGGCAGAAATGTTTCTCATATCACGAAAGAATGGTCAAGCCTTGTTGAAAAAACATAACACCCCTCCCCCCATCAGGAAAGGAGTAACATTGCAGTACTTTCCTAATGTTATGAACTGTTCCTCAAATGACCCTCTACAACGTGTGTTCAAGTTATTTTGATTGTTAACAAGAAACATGGCTTCCAGTGGTTAGGACATATTGGACATATGTTTTAGTTTAAGTGCTAGAGTGCTAGGAAAGCATAAAGTTGCATTGATCAGAATATATTAATTTTCTGTAAATAATCATATCATCTAAAGATGAACATTTTCAGGTGAGTGATCCTTGGCCTCATGGCCCCCTTGTTTAATTAAAGATATAACACGAACATTAAGTATAAATTGATACATCTTCTTCTTTACAAATTTCACAAACATTTTCCATATCTCCATAGATACAATCTGAAAAGAATGTGACACTTCACAATCAGCCCTGTCCTGTAATGTCAAGCTGGTACAATATAAAAACACCCAGAATACTTAGCATGAGTACAACATGAATACTTAACATGAGTACAACATGAATACTTAACATGAGTACAACATGAATACTTAGCATGAGTACAACATGAATATATTAACACTTTCATACAGCAAACCTGCAGCAGGCCACTTTGATAATGTCTATGCAAGAATGTTGAAAATCTCTACAAATAAAAGTGTAATTATAGAATAGAGTTGAAAACATTGGCAAAAGGTGAAATTGCTCATCATGAGTAACTTCTCCTTTTGCCACACTGTTTTCAAAAGTTCTCTGCTGAAAGTACGACAAAATGCATCTTCTAGTGGGAAAGGGTTTTCAAAAAGGACTACTTCTACTATCATGCCATATTTTATAGAATTATGGGTGATTAAGTGTTTTAATAATCTGTCTGGTTCCCATGTGTGTTGTAGGACCAAACTGCAATGGTGCTGTTTTAATAATCTGTCTGGTTCCCATGTGTGTTGTAGGACCAAACTGCAATGGTGCTACTGATGAAAATCATTGGCCATTTGCAGACCATTGATATTGAGAAATGTTTGCCGGATGTGCACAAATATGTTTGTATGTGTCTGTATGTGGGAAAGTGTTAACAAGCAGATTGGCCACCATTATAGAATGAGCCACTTCAAGGAAAAAAACGACTTTCTGAAGTTCAGAAGTTAAACTCATTCCCCACATACTAAGACTATGCAGCTGATCTTGGGACTAGTCAAACTGGTTATTGTGTCGCGGTCAGGCTTTTCTCTCACTGACATATTGGCATATTACGCAATGTGTTCCTAAGAATACTCTCACGAAGGTAAAATCAGTCAAGCCTTACTACAGCTTTCACATGATTTTATATGAAATACTCAATTGCTTGCACTCATTTAGCTTGTTGAGATAAAGTTGTCAGGTAGAAAGGGTTGATTGTGATGTTAGTTTTTTGTTATTTTCATGCGACATCATTCACCTTTTCCTACAATGATTAAATGTTAAAAATATAATCCACCCAACCAAGAGTGACATGCTACTTACTTAAGAATGTGTTCATAGCTTCAAATTTATCAGCATGTATTCAACAATCATTCTAAATATCATTCGAATTTTAATCATGAATTAGCAGTGTAAAACAAGAGCTGATTGGCAAAACTAAACGGTTTGGCCAATAAGAAATTTGAAGAATTCCTCAAATTTTAGAATCAGAATGAATTTAGAATGCTTGGTGAATATGAACCTTAGAATATTGGAATGCAAAGGTTATTGTTTAATTTTGTTAACATTGTTATAAAACCTTCCCCTGATCACCTGCTTAATGTCTCTATCATTAAAACTGATTTTAATGTTACCTTTTACAAGACAGGTCTAGAAAACATTGGTATAGGTAAGGTAATAAAATGATCCTATTTTGCAATTGCCATATTCAATTATTATATGTACTGATTCTAAATACTTGAAAATTTGATATGTTGATAGAAAACTTTGTAAAATTTGAGAAACTGCTTCATCTGAATAATTGCGGTTCTACACTTCAAAAACAGTACATGTTTTAAAATGGCTTTCCCTCTAATAGGGTTAGATTTACGACTGACTTGGTGTCCAGATTAATGGACAAGTAGTACTTACCAAGGAAACAATGTGATATAGCTTAAAAATTGTTGAAAGCAGATTAGATAATAATAGAAAAAACAAAAAATTGCCTTTCTGACGATGCTTTCTAAAATTGTATCCTTTGGTGCAAAATTCAACTTTATAAGGAAATAACTTTAGTTAACAAACAACACATCTGCAGATAAACTATGAAAAGATCTACGCAAAAGTGAGGAAATTTGTGGCAAAGAGCAATTTCACCTTTTGCCACAATGTTTTCAGCTCTATTCAATAACTATTCTTTTATTTAAAAAGGTTTTTTTATCTTTTGTCTGGATATTTTTAAAGTCGACTGCTGCAGATTTGTTGTATGTTGGAAAGGGTTAAGTTTTTATTTACTAAAATTATTTGCTAAAAATTAGAACATTCAGTAGAAATGACTCTGTGACAATTTTGTGTAACTTGTTTAACAGTAAGGTATAAAATTTTCCATTGATAATTATTGTGTGAGCTGTTATTGTCGTATATTTAAATCCGTATTTAGCTCACCTAAGCACAAAGTGCTAAAAGTGTGTCCCATAAAGATGTTGGTTTTGGTCAGGGGAAGGTTTTCAGCCTGAAACATGATATCAACTTCATTCAAGGTACAGATCATAGGAAAATTTCTTCAGGACGAATCCAAAGCTATATATGTTATGATCACAAGCAATTTTGTGTCTTGAATATACATAGTCTTGCAATGTGGTAAACTTAGAAACCTTATAACTCTGTTTTATAAGCAGTTTTACCACAAAGTTTCTGTGTTCTTACTATGACTTCAGAAATTAAACATTGACACCTGCAGCAGACGGCTTTTTGAAAACATAATGATAAAAGAAAAAATTGCTCAGAACGAGCAATTTCTCCTTTTGCCACAATGTTTCCACTTTTAAGTCATAGGTTATTCCTTTCAATTATAGAGATTTTCTATTTTTTGACAAAATATGTCCAAAGTCGTACTCTGCTGCAGATTTGTTGTATGAGGAAAAGGGTTAAGAAAAGATCGTCACATCAAGCACAAATCACTCTAAGAATTGGTATATAGCATAAACAATTTTGAAAACATCAAAGCATGAATTTTAAAAATCTTTGTTATGAAAGTATAATTGGCAAATGGAGAAGTAGCTCAATTTCTACCATTTTATTTTCAAAAGTGATCTGCTGCCAATGCATCAAAATGTGTCTGTATGTGGGAAATGGTTAAGTTAGTACCAACTGCATTATTCATTAACCTCACTGATATTTTCTTGAGAAATATTCCTTAACCTCAACGATTAATATCACCCTATGTTTCAGCCAGTTTAGGTTCCTGTTTCACTCTGCATCATTTTATTAGAGTCATCATCAGATATGGCATGTCAGACATAACAGAATATATTTAAACCAGTTTTCTGTGATTCTTGAAATTAAAACGGGCAAAAGCATATTTTTGTGGCTGAATTTTAGTGTTTTAATTTTGAATCAATTAAATATTTATCTGAAATGCACCACATAATTGCTTTGCCAGTATTTTTTAAGGATCTATATAATATATAAACATATTTTAACCCTTTTCCACATACAGCAAATCAGCAGCAAACAACTTTGAAAATATTATGACAAAAACCTGAAATATCTCCATAATAGATCGCTTAATTGTTAAATAAAGTCGAAAAGATTGTGGCCAAAGGGGAAATTGTTCATCATAAGCAATTTCACCTTTTGCCACAATTTTTTCAAAAGTCGTCTGCTGCTATTGTGTCAAAATTGCGTCTGCAGGTGGGAAAGGGTTAATATTTCTCTCCGTTCATCATGGCTTAATTTATAAATCACTTAGTTTCACACATTTTGAAAGCAGAAAGAACATATTTTGTGTAGAATAGATTATGTTTCAGTTTAATAATCTTTGTTATGTTTTCATGTATTTTATACAACAAATAGAGAGAAAATGAAACATTTCTAAACAAAGAAAGATGGACAATACAATGGAACCTTTGTAAAAAGACCACCCATGGGAACACAACAATATGATCTTTGTTCACATGTGGTCTTTAATTGCAGGGTCATTTATGTTTCTTTTTAATACCCACAACATCATAGCATGCCAACTGACCTTTGCTCTGAAAATACATGTACAGCGAAACCTGTGGATAAAGACCACCCATGGGAACACAACACTGGTCTGTTCACAAATGGTCTTTAATTGCAGTGTCATTCGTGATGAAAATGAGTACTTGGGAAAACTATAAGTGGTTGCTATAGACAGGGAATCGCTATATAAGGTGGTCTTTTCGACAGGTTTGACTCTACATTAACCCACTTCACCAGACGACTTTGAAAACATTGGGGCAAATTGAGAAATGGATGAGTGAGCAATTTTTCCTTTTGTCTGCTTCAGTGCATGCGTCTACAAGTGGGAAAGTGTTAAAGGTTGGCTGTTAACCCTTTCCCACCTGCAGACACATTTTGATTTTTGTCACCCTGTTTTCAAAGTCGTCTGCTGCAGATTTGTTGTATGTGGGAAAGGGTTAAAGAGTCAAAAGTCTACCTGCCATCTCAAAAGTGGTCTGATGCATAGGCATCAGTTGGCATGTCATGGATATTTGATGCTTATACAGTAGTATCTCCTTTAATTTAATTAGCAAAAGTTATAAAGTAATATTCATTAAACAAATTGGTATTGCTGAAAAATCCTACAAATTTATAAATGAAATGAGGTAGGGCAATATCCATGTATCTCCATTGCCTTTCCCATGCCATTTAAACTAAAATTGTTACTAAAATTATAGATTATCTTTGTCTATAAAATGCCTGTTAACCCTTTCCCACATACAGCAAATATGAAGCAGACAATATGAAAACGCCCAGACTACCTTTGAAAACATTAATAATTGTTATTTCATTTATAGAGAGTCATGATTTCAAAGTCGTCGAGTGTAAATTTGTTGTATGTGGGAAAGGGTTAGTAGAGTAGGAAAACATTGTGGCAAAGAGAAAGGTGAGCATTATAAAATATGATTGGTCTCATGCCACTCAACATCTATGTTCTTCAAAGTGAAAACACTGACAGCAGACAATTTCGTCACTGTTTTTACTTTAACCCTTTCCCATATACAACAAATCTGCTGCAGACGAATTTGAAAACATAGTAACAAAAACCTGAAAAATGCACATAAATGATGTATCAATTGTTGAGTAAAGTTGAAAACATTGTGGCCAAAGCAGAAATTGCCCATCATAAGCAATTTCACCTTTGGCCACAATGTTTTCAAAAGTCGTCTGCTGCTATTGCGTCAAAATAAGTCTGCAGGTGCGAAAGGGTTAACAATATAAATACCTTGTAGTTGCAGAGCTC
>JAUELF010169423.1:0-14671 GCA_031471495.1 Clinocardium nuttallii | reverse complement strand
GGGACACAGTGGCACAGAGATAGAGCGTCGGTCTCTTGTGTCAAAGGTCCCGGGTTCTAGTCCCGTGATGAGCGGGTTCTGCCTTTGGGATTTTTCTACACAAACGGCGCGAGTACTCGTTAAGTATCCAGGAAGCATACATCGAAGTCGATTACTATGAGCTAATCTAAGCAATCGATGTAAAATAGATAAGTTTAAATTAACCTATTACCGGAAAATGAATGTCGCTTGTAATATTAAATAGTGTCAAACCTTCCAATAAATGTAAGACTTGCTGGTGTTCGAATTATAACTCTCGGGTTGACAGCCCACGCGTACTGCAGACTGGGCGACCGGAACTAAACGTATTCGCATCTTTTATAACGAAGTTAATTGTGTGAAGTGTCATACGACTATGTGTATATATATGATTATTTTGTTCCTTAATCGCAACCCATGTCGCTGACAAAGCATTAGGAAATAATGATTTAAAACAAACAATATTCATAGATAGAATATGACATAGTTGTACGATAAATGTATTTATTGCTCAGCACACACTCAGACAACAATTGAGTAATAATTGTAGCATCAATTTGAAATCAAGATGTGTTCTGGGACATATAAGTGCACCCTTTGCAAATCGTATATTGACGCTGGTTAGTCCACTCTCTAATGCTGGCTGCTTAACTCAACTTTTACATCTTCATATTCCTTTGACTCGTCCATATTCAACGTTGGAAACACTGTAGCAATTTTGAATCGTCGAAATATTAAAGGGCACCCGTATCTTACATTTGAAAGTTTTTTCATAAAAGTGAACATTCCATTAGGGATCACTTCAGTGATACATTTAACATTTAAATATAAACGAGACCGGTAATGAAAAAAACAATCTGAAAAGTTAAAGGCCATATATTTCTAGAATTTCTGAGTCTTTCTTAAATATTCAGAAATAAGGTGAGAAACCAACGCCCCATACACTGTAACTGATAATCTTACTAAATGGGATTCCGGTAAATATTCACCATTTTGAAGTTTGACAAAATCATTTTATATGTCTGCCGTAGTGTTTTGGGTTAATTTATAAGTTTTCAGTATAGCTTCGGTCCGCCTCGGTTGTTATTTTCTTACCAATGCACATGGTATTAAGAAGTAAGTTTACCAAGTAAAAGTGGTCTTACAGTGTCTGAGCTGAATTACGTTTGAGTATTTTTTATTAGTTGCCATAGAAACATGAATCCTGCATATATTCAATTTTAGAAAATCAATTTAAGATAGGACGTTTAGAGGAAGAAACATGTTATGTTTGGTAGCAATTGGCCCAATGGTCGTTTGAACCAAAACGTTAGGGTTATTACAATGAGGTTTGTTTGAGATACGAACATTATCTACTGGCACTGCGTTGGTGTGGTATCTTATCACAACGCATATATAATGTTTTGTTGCAGGCTGAGCGTCGTTTTTAACATTTCAGTCAGATCAAAGCGGCCATTTCATCACTCTACTCCACACGTGGCTCTTTTTAATTAACTGGCTGCATTTTAGCACATACTGTAGCCTCATTGCTGGAAGACGAATGACGCTTGTCGCATCGACTCTTATCACACGTCGAAAAGTTTGTTGTTCGAGTTTGGTTTCAAACCATATATCCTTGGATTGACAGGCCGCATCGCTACTGTTGCTAGGCACTACGCATAGGTATCGGCCGAAATATAGTGTTATACACAAGAGCTTCTCTAACTGTTCCGAACATAGAATACTTTAGTGTACCTTTGCAAGAGACGTCTTTTGAAAACATTTAGAAAATGCTCCACTATTTCAGTTTTTTACAATAATTGCCCTGACGTTGTCAAAGTTGTCTGATGCAGATTTGTTATATGTGTGAAAGGGTTTAACTATTTGCCTAGGGCCTTATACATTACATAATCAGGAGAGACATATGGGGGACCTTTATAGGGACGAATTGTTTATCACTTAGTTATAATCTATGTCACAAGAGTCCAGGTGTGTTTTACCAGCTCCCTAGAATAACTGAGATATATTTGTACTGTATAAAATAATTTACGCTTAGACGAACTACACTGTCCTTCTAAAATTCTACACAGACTTCAAAACAAGCTTACAACTTATATTTATCGCGTTCGATATTTATTTCCTTGAATCTGAGCCCGTACTCGCATCGACTATTTGGTAATAACCAAATGGCAGAATCACGAAACTAGATTTAGCACGATCTGTCGGCGCTCTATCACTAACACTGTAAACTATTTTGTGTATCATGCCCGTATCGTACTGTATGTATTTAATGTGTGTTTGTTACAATACAATACAATTTTAGAACTTCTTTCATGATAACTTGTCGAACACAATGACAAATATTATGACACATATGACTGTGTTACGATGGCATTAAACTACCTTAATATGAATCGGTTGCACTGGAACTCTGGATGGTGTGACAATTGAGGGTTGAATCCTGTTGATTTCCATAGAAACAAAAGGGGAATTAAATTGGTATTCTCGGACCTATGTCATTTCGCATAAAACAATAACTATAAGAGTAAAGGACAATGTTTGATTATGAAGGAAATATGGGTCAATGATGATTGTTATAGTTGTATCGGCTTACTTTCTATGTGAAGTCTTGCAATAACAAAATAACAAAGATAAGATGAACTAATATCATTTATGTACCATCCCTATGGTAAAGGCTCAATTTTGTAACGGTTATTCATTTAATTTGCGATAACCGAATTGCTTTATATTTTATGGCTTAGAATCAAGAATTCTTTCGTTATTTATAATTCTGGCGTTAAGAACTTGATGATACTTTTTTCCTGTAAAAAACCCCGTAATTGTAGCGAATTGTCCTTAATTGGTATTACAATCATGAATGACTTACCACGGGTTGTCATATTTTTCCAATATTATGGTAATAAAGTATGACAATCTCTGTGTCAGTAAGTAAGGAAGCGAAATTCGCTAAATACATTAAATGTCTCCGCCTTTGTGATGAAGAGGTAAAGCATCCGGCCAAATATTTCGAAGGTTCGATCCTCGGTCGGATCATACCACCATAAAAATCAAAGGCGAAAGTAATGCCTTTTCCTCTTTAGCGCTCATGATAATATTGGGTTAACATTTAGACTGTCTCACCGGTTTCAGGATAAGTGTACCAAATGTACGGATTAATTACCAGGGAACCGCCGTAATGGTTAACAGATGCGTAAAATTCCATATAAACGTTCTTAGTAATTCGGCAAATGCCCTTTTCCAATGTGCCTAGTGTGTTTCGAGAGTGAAGGACTTTATCATCCTCAGAAATAAGAATTAAAATAATTTATAATTTTTATATAAATGTTCGGCTCGATATGCGACAGAAATCTTTAAAGAAAAATCACAGAAACTGTTTCATGTTCATCAAAACATAATAACATGATCTGAATCAATCACCATCGTCAGTTAGGAAGGAAGCGAATTTCGCTAAATACAATATGTGTCTCCACCTTGGTGATGTATCCGGCCAAATATTTCGAAAGTTCGATCCTCGGCCGGATCATATCATAAACATCAAAAGCGAAAGTAATGCCAATTCCTCTTTGGCGCTCATGATAATGTCGGGTAACTATTTAGACTGTCTCGACGGTGCCAGGATAAGTACACCAAACGTACGGGTTAATTACCAGGGAACCGCCGTAATGGTTACCAAGCCGGGATTCGAACTCACAACCCCTGGATAGACAACCCGCATTGTTACCGACTGAGCTACCGGGACTCGACGCGTAAAATTCCATATAAATGTTCTTAGTCATTCGGCAAATGACTTTTTCCAATGTGCCTAATGTGTCCTGGAAACTTGGATTATTTTAACTATTATTGTTACCGCCTCGGGGTTGTAGTGGTAGAGCTCCAACCTCGGCTACTGGAGGTCGCGTGTTTAATCCCCGGTCGCGCCATACCAAATAGTTTTAAACGGTAGTAATGGTTGCTCTCATTGGCGCTCAGGATTACGGGATTATCATTGCGACTGACTGTGCTGGTGTCAGAGTAAATGGACATGTAGTACTAGTAACTAACCCATGTGACATCGTGAAATAGCTGATAAGTTGTTGAAAGCGCCGTAAACAATAAATCATCAAACAATAAATCATTCAACTGTTATCACAAAGATAACGCTCTGTATACGTGGCATGTATTTGAATATAAATACATATATCTACACATCTTTCAAATGTGATAATGGATTGTGCTTTTAGCCAATTTAATATTCATCACCAATGTCGTGACTGTAATAACATACCCTGTTTCAACGATTCGCATTGTCTCGTGTTGTATTTTGATTCATTGTTCGTATGCCGAACGAGCACAAAAAAGAAGACAAATACTTAACCCGTTTAAGTGATGCCATCAATCTCATGATATCAAGGTACTTGTCAGGCCCCCACATGTTAAGATGTTATATCAACAAAATAAATATTCCATCATCGGTATCCTCTCTTACGTCCAATGAACGTTATTATAGCTAATAATCTTGATGAAAGGCAGTTCTTGCAACATTTTATAAGTTCAATTCCGTGTAGTATGTTTAACGCCACTTTCAACAGTGTTTGAGTTATATCAAGGTGGTACCAGTTCTACTTATCAATTAAGCCTGATACTACAAGTCTTACACTCCTGACGAAGGAGGGACAACTATAACTTCCATATTTAAAGTGTGCTGTATAATCAGGCTTGGGATTTAGCCTATGACCCTCAAACTCGAAGCGGACGCTTTATCACGGGTCTTCCAACATTCAAAAGTAGCAATGGGTCATCAATATGCAGATAAGTCAGTATAAAAAATGTTTAAATCTAGATTAAATTGCTTCACATGCCGAAAGCAAATGTATGTCCTTTCTGGAAAGGATAAAAAACTGACTGGTTAAAACACAGTTCACATGAATCATTGTGGAATTGCGCGAAACACTCAACACATCATTTCGCTGTTTTTTTGTAACATTAAAGAATTAAAACTTGTTTTTTGTGCCATGATATACGATGTTTCAAATCAAAACAAGATTTGTTGTACTTGATTAATGTGATTTCAAAAACTGCCTGACCTTTATGTCTTTTAACCTTTTGCCGCATACAACACATCTGCTGCAAACGACTTTGACAGCTTATAGGTATAAACATATGACATCTTAATAAAGGAAAGAAGTGTAGTTTAGTGCTTTCAACGGAGCAATTTTTCCACAATGATTCCAAAGATTGAACCTGATAGACATATTTGATCTAGTTCGTATGCATGTGCCTTTTCACCAAATGATTCGACATTTTATTAGAAGTCCTATTAATTTCATTTGATCATCCGTTTTTTGACAATTGATTACTCGGAACAGAAGCAACTAAAAAATTACACCACATACATCTGTGATTGATTGGTGCATAATGCCGTTTTTACACAAATTAAAGTTATATCACAGAAGCCAGTTCACGTATTAATGTATTGCTGGCTTCCTCACACCAGTTTCCTACACACCATACGTTTAAACAACTGGCTGCTTGTCTACATCTAATGTAGGCGTATTGGCGGATAAAAAACATCACTCATTGAATAAATGTTTATCCGAAAGAATGTAAGCCTAGCTGGGGTTCGAATTATAACCCTCGGCGTGACAGCCGACGTCGGTACCGACTGAACGACCAGGAATCTTGTTGAAACGCAGTAAGTTGTAGTCACCATCATACAGACCGATATGATCGTAGTTCCTCAGACGCAATCCATTTCTAAAACAAAGCTTAAGGAAATAATTATTTATAACGAGCAGCAATCATGGATTGAAGATAACATATATGTAGTTTAGTAATGAATTTATTTCTC
Source organism: Clinocardium nuttallii (assembly GCA_031471495.1). NCBI lineage: Eukaryota > Metazoa > Mollusca > Bivalvia > Cardiida > Cardiidae > Clinocardium > Clinocardium nuttallii. The sequence goes on along the minus strand of JAUELF010169423.1, from coordinate 8,826 downwards.
AGGACACAATCAGACAAAACAAAGGCAAAAAATAGTTTAAGAAACATCAATTGAAAAAAAAGATGATGGATTCACTACATTATTCATTTATTTATTTTACATTGAAGAAAAAAGAAGCTTCCAGCTGATTTAAATTGAGTGCGATATATGTTTCCTGGAATCTTTACCAGTACTCTAACCGTTCCTGTGGAAAATGCTAAAGGCAGAATCAGCTTGTCACAGGATTGTCACGAAGACGGGACCTTTGGTACGACCTGTCTACTACATCACTGTCTACTACACATATTTTAGTATTGTATATATTTGATAAATGCATGCCACAATACTAAACAATTTAAGAAACATCCATGATAATGTAACGACAACTACAATATTTAGTTAAATAAATATTATAATTTTCTACCAGCGATAGTGTGTGAAAACCTATCGTAATGCATTTGGGAGCAGTGTGGATTCATATCAGCTAGTGCATTTAGTCTAAGTTGATTACTTGAACTTTCTTAAAGCAGTGTCCGTTTCAAGCCAATTGTGTTTTGGATGCAAAGGTAGATCTTTTATTCCCTTGTTAAAATATTTCGCTACGATTGGTGTTAATACACTAGAGCTCATATTTAAGAATATTAAGGTTACAATACACAACATTAATGGTTTCTTTGTTTCCTTGAAAAGGAATCGACCAGTTTTAGCCCTCAATTGTCACCCTTTATAAGCTTTTCTCGTGTAGTATACTCAATACCATTTGAATAAAGTGATGTCTAAGCTTTGAAACTATCCAAAGCAAGAAAAGATTCACCTGGCGAAAATGGTTACCGTCAACTTGACCAATTCAGGCCCGGACAAAACTTCGTTTTCACATGCTTTGCTTTCCGTTTCAAACGAGGTCAAACTACTAAAAATGATCAAATAAATATGCAAATTTACAATAAATTAAAACTCAATGGCATATACTCAATGCATTCTGGTGATGGTATGAACTCACTCCTAACACGATTGTCAATTTCTCTTCTATAGACACAGAAGGATTTGAGCTTGATCTAAATGCAGTATATCACTCTAAATTTCCGGAACTATTTTTGGCTGTTGAAATTCCCTCCCGCGTATTTTGCATACGACGTTTCTTAGTGCGCATACCTTACTTCTAGCTTTTCGTGTAAATGCCGTTTGGAATGTTGAATTGTTACGGGGACGTATTTATTTTAAATGACATCATTCAGGTGCTTTACCAACATTTTTGACGAGCGCGTGCCGTGTAACAGTATACTGTCGTTGTGTTAGAATGAGACAGTAACATTTTTCCAAAACAAATACAATGGAGATTACAGATAGAATAGCATACACGTGATTTCTATCAAGGTAAACAACGTCATGTTAAAACATAGTTTCCCATTAATGTGTGCCCCTTTAAGTTATAAAAACGTACAAGAATTTTAATAGATCTCATTTTGAGTGATATATCGGCTCGTATATCACCATTTTGAGTTCAGGTGTGTAGTAATTAATCAGGAAGACCGAGTAACCTGGGTGATTAATTTATACACACATGAACGATTTGGCTAGATCAGCATAACCGTCTATGTATTTGGCGTGATGTGAGATACACCGGTGGGCGAGTTCGATTATCAACTACATGTATAGTCTAGTACCTGAAGCCGCACTGCGCATGTACCTGCTCGAATGGGCATTATTCGAGGAATCCACCTAGTGGTAAACGTTGGGAATTTGGAACCGGCCTTCCCGGGTTCGATTCCCAGTCGCGGCGCTGTGGTCATGGTTGAGAGCGCATGGGCAGTCACATTTCCTAGCCTAGTACTGGCATCTTTGCTCAGGGATCATAAATAAGGATTTGTCGACGTGATATAACTGAAATAATGTTTGAAACGACGTTTAACCAAAATAAATACATTATTCGAAAAAGTGTTAACGACTGAGTGGGATTTGCCCTCGTAACTATGGAGTTATGCGAGGAAAGATGTAGACATTCTTAGCATTCTGTTCAATAGCTGACAGACCACCCTTAAGTAATGATGTGTTTAATATCGCCTAAAAGTAAATAAATCAACATAAACATGTTCAAGTTTGACCTTAGACGGTTATCTTGTTTCAACTGAAACTACAGCGACCAGAGCAAACTCGAGGGTTTGACAGGTACCATCTGCGCGGAGTTCAACGAATTTCCTTTGGTTTAAGCTTATTTATTTATATAAAAGGTGTAGTTTTACACTTTCATTATTACATTTTCCACTTGTAGACGCATTCTGACGCGGCTGTAGCAAGCATCTATTTTAAATGCATGTAGACAAATGGAAATTGCTCATAACGAGCAATCACTACTTCAGCAACAAGGTTTTCATCTTTTGTATTTAATTATACTTTCATTTATCGACAGTTTCGATTGTTTTGCCTCGATGTTTTCTAAGTCGTCTTCTACAGTTTACATAGTTGGTGTGTGTGGGAAAGACTTAATAAATATTGACTTTTCGGTTGCTTAAATTGTGCAAGTGCTATGCTTTTCTCATGTTCAGTCGTTTCTTTGTTTTTAATTCGACTGCATAGTGATTTTTAATTCATCAATAATAATATTGGACATTAAGTATGTTATGTCTATAAAACCACGTACCGAATTGTCGATGTGATCGTTTATCCAAATCATTTAAATACTGTTTATGTTTATTATCAGGTTTTATTGCGAATTTAATATAAACATGGCTTTATGCTACTTTTCTTCAAAATTCATATACATGAGATATGGCTCACTTAGAAAACAAATATAGTCAAATCTTTAAAGGTGTAAGTAATGGCTCCCTCCTTGTTGGTACATCATAAAAGATACCCAAAGATATGATATAAACTAAAAGTGTGTAAGTGGCATACCATACCAAGCAAACGAACAAATAACCTTTTTAAGCCTCCTTTGTTATTTCTCAATATTGTTAAATATGACCCAAACATTTATCCTACTTTTAAGGAACACAAATAGGTTACTTGTATAATAAAATGTAGTCACCTATTGGTTTAACTGAACTTATAACAGCATTTCCCGTGTCAAGTTTACATGAATTATACGCGTTCGTCTAATGTCAATAACCGTTTTACATTTACAAACCGATGAGTAAAACATTCTGACTCGCCAAATAGCAATTTCTCAAAACTGCTTGACAGTTTACGATTATGCATTTACATATCATAACAAAACGACCCAGAGGATACATACTAGTGAACTATTTGCGTATCAATCTCACCAATGGTATGGATAAAACAATATGTCCCGATTTGGCTTCACATAGGTTAAAGTGAGAAATTGTAATGTCCTTTTTCTGCCTTATGTTTGATGTAGTATGTGCATATATTTAAATGAAAGCAGTGATGTAATACGATTTACCTTATATACAAGATGGTTGCCAAATCAGCCACCACACTGCGGCGTTAAGATATATCAATTCCCAGGCTTTTGCAAACCATACAGACTTAGGTGAGTCCGATTTTAAGCTGCCTCCCCTGAAATCAGTTTTCCTTTTAGCTATCAAGATATTCCGAATTTCAGAATGTTTGAGACGCCCAATTTTAAACACGGAATAGTCTTTTTTAAGAAATACACTAATAGAGTAAACCTGAACACGCCAGGTTGGTCCATGTGTTAGGTACATCTCAATACACATTTGTTTGTAATTTAATCAGATCGCTTGTTGCCGTCTAATCTGGTTACTTTCTTTCTCGGCGTATTGGTCGTATTGCATTCCTCGTAACTCTGAGCACCAATATAAAACAGTAACCACTATCATGCCTTTGTCATGATCTTTGTCATTCCCGGTCGCGCCAACTTCTTTAACAGTTGTTGCGATAGCTTCCCGCCTTTGCGCGTAGGGTTGAGGGTATTGCTTTCCGACGGATGCATCAGTATTAAGATAAATAACAACATGAACACTTTTGTAGAATACTGTTAAAAGCAACATACAATACCATACGAACAAAACCAACACATGACACATTTTAGCATGTTTATAATACAAACAGACCAGAATGTAAGTAAATCATTAATGGACCACTTTCTCCCGGTAAATTTGACAAGACAATGCCAGATTAATATACTATTCCTGACAATAATAAGACATACGGGTTTTACTAAACAATGAAATCAACAAACCGAGCATTGCCGCAGCAATATTGTTATTTAATCAAAACTTGTATTTTTGAAATGGCTGTAATTGCTTTTCCTTCGTTGCGCTTAGATCTTTAGGATTAGAACTCGCTGGTGTTATGATAAGTGGACTAGAAATACCAGTAACTTACCGAGGTAACGAAATGATATATCTTATTTCGTTAAATGCGGTTTCAAACATATTACAATAAACAAAACAATGCAATCTTATCTTTAAAATCAACATTTTCAAAAATGGGACCTCGTTCAATTTGGCAAATGAAATTTCCTTCGAAACCAGTTACTTTCACAAAACAATTATATCTTCTTGGTGAAAATATAACAACAGCTTCACAGTATTGCCTTGTAAAAACATCTCTTTATTTCTATGATGCGTTCGATAGCTTGCTTCTTTTGATTGCTAACATTATAAAAACAAGTAATGCTTCGAGATTGAACTGTTATCTTTTTGTGTTCGTTATGTGTCAATTTTACCAAAATTTCATTTTAATATGCAAGTTCGGTTTAAATGCCATTAATCAATAGTATGTATTTGTCAGATAAAATCAACCTGATTTGGTGTTTTATGTATTAAGTTAAAGTTAAAAATGCAAAATATTTATTAATATTTAACAGTCTATCGTTTGTGTTTGTTTTCTCACACGAGTCCTCCAAAGAGGTTCCTTTTCAGTTAATTGGCCACAAAATGACTGAAAAGAATAAATTTCGCTGTTAATTTTGTCTTGAATCAAAAGTGTTTTGCTTAGCTGGGACTTGGAATAATGACCCCTTCCTTATCAGTCCGTTGCGTTACCAACCGGAGTAAGAAGTTTTTTAGTGACTATCATACATGACCAACTTTAGCACAAAGTGTCTGTTCTTCCGGAACATTTTTCCGATGACTGATCTGATTTATAACCTTTCGTCGTACCATAACAGCCATGAATGGGAACTGATATTCCCCCTCGTTTAGAAATCGATGCGTAATTTTTAACGAATATTTATAAAACGGTGTTTAACTTTGACGTTTTCGATTGATGAAGACAACGAAGCCAAAAAAAAAGTGATATATTTAGCACTTATACAGCATTAAAGTTGTAATGCTTTTCAGTGATTTATTGAGAAAAAATTAAGTCGAGTGTCGTAACTTTACTGTTTACTCCGTCTTTTTCTGAACTACGGAGATCGTTTTATAAGCAAAACGACAAATAAACGAATTGTTTGTTAAGATCGAGGTTTATTTCCACCCGTGAACATCTAAATAGCAATTTCAGTTGTGAGCATATTACATTCGCTGCTCACTTAGTTTAATAATGCTGCAACTATTGAAAATAATAAAAGTATAAATCGCCGCATTGCAGAATCGAGCGTTGGTTATATATGTATCCTGCGATAAAGTGGACAGATAAACGAGCCCCTATTCATGAATTTTTAAATAATAAATTCCACACCATTAATGCGGTGTAGTCAAATATCCAATTTAGGCCCATCAAAGTATTTTCGTCTGATTTCAATGAGTTTGAAGGACCTACCAGTGCCACTGTTCTTGTAACCGTCTAAAATATATACTTATAGAACATCAATTCAAACATGTACTGTTTAACATTGTTTTTTAGACTGTGTCTCCCGTGTTTGTTCCTTGCTCGTGAAAGTTAGGGTCGAGTGCCTTTGATCAAGGCTATTTCATATTCACCCTGGAATCATTGGTAACGTAATATAACAAAAAAGAAATACAAATCTGAAACGCATTTTAGAACACCTTGACCAGACGACTTTTAAAAACATTGTGACAAATGGTGTTAGACTTGTTTTCCGTATATGAATAGGGAATGCTTAAACATTCTACATGTAAACACATATTATGGGTCTGATTTAATAATTGTTGCTTTGGTGTATTGTGTTATTTAAAAATAAATTGTTATTAAAATTATGCAAGGTATATAATGAAGGGAAATGTTGGCTTCGCATTGTCTTATAAGGGCATGTTTCAATTGCCATCTGTCTCGACCTTCGTTTTCTCGAGGTACCAATTTAACACATCCCTCGTAGACACGAATGCACCAAGTATCGCTACTGCACAATAATGTTCAATATGTATTGTGTTTTAATTAAACCGCCTTCAATAGTTTAAGCTATTTCATGTGTACATCTTCGTTCCTGAAAATCTTAACACATCAGTCTTCACTGTGTTACCCAGTTTCAATGTAGAAAATAAGAATACACTTAAGTTGTTGTTACATTGTTTTAGGATTTGTCTTTAAACAAATCTGAAAATAGAAGAAACGATTAATTCTCGGCGTGATGACAATTTTCCCACTACGGCGTCTCGAGGGCGCCATTAGAATTATATGCGTAGCGCAAAATGTTCAGCTTATGTTGGAATGTTCTTGTAAAATAATCTATCATCTCTTTCCCACGTATATCAAATCTGAAAAAATATAATTGGAGCACATTCAGTCCAATCATGTAGTTGAACACTGTGATTTAATACGTCGTGCTTTGCAGATTCTTAAACATGCGTTTGTTGTTGGAAAGGTTAAACTGACTTGTTGAAATACAGTTATATATTAAAAATCCCATGAAGCATCGGTGTTTTGCGCGAAACACTCAACAAACCTTTGCTGTTGTTTTTGCGTAACATTAAAAAAACGAAAAGGGATTCGTATTTCATGATCCATAATGTTTATAATCAAAATAAGATTTGTTGAACTTGTTTCATGTGATTTGATAAAAATGGCATAACCTTTATTTCAGTCGAATAGAACATATCTGCTGCTCACGGCTTTGAAAGTTCCTAGGCATAAACATTTAAAATCTCGATCCATCAAAGAAGTGTCACATAGTGCTTCCAAATGAGCAATTTCTCTTTATGCTGCAACGCTTTCAAAAGTTGTCCCCGGGTGATGGAATTAATTGATTTCGTATGCTAGTGGGAATTGGTTTAAAGCAAAAGCAAAAAGAAAATGCAATAAATCTTTTGTATTTTCTCTCAGCAGAAAGAGATCACATGTTATTGTGTTTTTTCCCTATTCCTATATTATTTGATCATCAGTTTTTCGACAATTGATAACACGGAACAGATGCAACTAGACAAAAAGAATCCACACGTCTCACATAAATCTTCTTTTAAGCAAGTTGATTGATTAGTGTATAATGCCGTTTTTACACAATTTAAAGTAACATAACTGGGGCCAGTTCACCTTCCAATATATTTCCGATTTCCTCACACCAGTATCCCACACAGCATCAGTTAAACCAACTGTTCACCTATGGTTGTGGGATACAGTTGCACAGAGGTAGGGCGTTGGCCGCTTGTGTCAATTGTCACGGGTCCGAGTCCCGTGATGGGCGGGTTCTGCGAGTACTCGTTAGGTATCCGGGAAGCAGACATGAAAGGTGATTAATATAAGCTAATAGCTTGTTTCGCAATCGATGTAAAGTTTCAATTAACCTACTACCGGAAAATGAATGTCGCTAGTAATATTAAATTGTGTCAAACGTTCGAATGAATGTAAGCCTAGCTGGGGTTAGAATCATAACACTCGGGTTGACAACCCACGAGTGCAGCAGACTGAGCGACCGGAACTAAACGTATTCGCATCTTTTAAAACGTAGTTAATTGTGTTAAGTGCCATACGACTATGTGTATATATATGGTTATTTTGTTTCTTAATCGCAACCCATCTCACTGCCAATACTTTAGGAAATAACGATTTTAAACAAACAATATTCATAGATAGAATATGACATAGGCGTACAATTAATGTATTTATTGCTCAGCACACAATCTGACAATGATTAAGTAATAGTTGTAGCATCAATATGAAATCAAGAATGTCGTATTGTTTTGGGGAGTTTATTTATAAGTTTCAAGTATAGCTTCGGTCCGCCTCGGTTGTTATTTTCTTACCAATGCACATTGCATTAAGAAGTAAGTTAACCAAGTAAAAGAGGGCTTACAGTGACTTCACGAGCTGAATAATGTTTGAATATTTTTATTAGTTGCCATAGAAACATGAATCATGCATATATTCAATTGTTTGCAAATGATTGAACATTTTAGTCAGATCAAAGCAGCCAGTTCATCACTTTACTCCACACATGACTATATTTAAGCAACTGGCTGCATTTAAGCACAGACTGAAACCTCATTGTTGGAAGACGAATGATGCTTGTCGTATCCACTCTTATCAAACGCAACGCTACTGTTGCTAGGCACTACCCATAGGTACCTGCCGAAATATAGTTTTATACAGCTTCTCTAACTATTCCCAACATATATTGCTTTCTTGTACCTATGCAGGAAACGTCTTCTAAAAACATTTAGAAGATGCTCCCCTATTTCAGTAATAAGACTTTTCTTTTTTACTATAATTGCCCTGACGTTGTCAAAGTCGTCTGCTGCAGATTTGTTATATGTGTGAAAGGGTTTAACTATTTGCCTGGGGTTTTATATATTACATAATCAGAAGAAACATATAGGGGACCTATAAAGGGACGAATTGTTTAACACTGAGTTCTAATCTATGTCACAAGAGTCCAGGTGTGTTTACTAATTTTACCAGCTTCCCAGGATAACTGCGATATATTTGCACTGTATAAAAGCATTTACGCTTTGACCAACATCGCTTTCCTTTGTTTTTAGTTCTACATATACTTTAAAGCAGGCTGACATCTTATAGTTATCGCGC
>JAUELF010169312.1:0-11466 GCA_031471495.1 Clinocardium nuttallii | reverse complement strand
CGTAATCCGGACAAGACAGCTGAACATATGAGAGTTAGCCGCCCCTCTAGGATTCCTCTTAGTCCAACACATGTTCTGCTTCCTGTCCGGCATATAGGCTGCCTGTCGAACAATTAGGTCGCAATGTAACGGGAATGTGGCATACGTTCACATACCACTTGTACAATCTTGCTATAGAAGTCGGCTCTGATAGCGTCATTGGAAGGTATAATGGTGTGCTTGTTCATAAAAGTTAATAAAGGAACGTGGTCGAAGCCAATTAAGAAAAAGAAGACATGTATCGAGAATTGAAAACGGGTGCAAATACCATGTCACAGCCTTGCTGTTTAAGTCGGCTTTTATTGCGACGTTGTTATAGTGGTTGTATTTGTCTGAAGTTAAGCAACGTACATCTCGATTAGTGCATGGATGGGTGACAGGCAATAGACTAACACTCATCCTCATGTAGACGCATTCTGACGCCTCAATAATAAACGAAGTGTAAAAACATTGTGGTAAAAGGAGAAAATATTCATAATGAGCAAATCTTTTCAATCATTATACTTCCATGTTCAATACCTCTACCAATAGGTTAACAAAGTCGTCTGCTGCTGAGTTTTTGTTTGTGGGAAAGTGTTAAGTTATTGAAGGACATGTGATAGTATGATATGGAATGACAAGATTCACAATACAATTGTTAGTACAATATGTTTATCATTTCGTGGAAAAATTGCTACAAAAATCTCATTTAAATTCAAATAATCAAAACACACCACCACTAAATTGATTGTATGTATAAGTTTCAAACTAATATGTCTTAATAAAACACCTAAAGCTGAACAGGTTTAACTTAATTTGAAATTCAAATTTCAATAATGATCTTGTTTTTATACTGTTATGACTGTGAATATATACAAAAGTTAACTTGGTAGTCGTGCCACTTATACCTAGAGACAATTACGATTTGTTTGTTTTACACTATTGTGAATAGTTCAATGAACTATGAAAGTTTTATTCGCGTACTACATAAATATATAGAATAATTGTTCAGTCATATTACGGCGGCCAGTTCAAATAAATGAACTCCTGTGCCTCTCTGGCTTTTCTCACACAAGTAGGCCTACTCCACATATCCGTCTTTTTCAAACAAGAAGTTAAGTTTACACAAAGGAGAGGATTGACGCTTGTTGCACTTTACTTTTGTCAAACATCGGAAAGAATTGACCGAGTCAGTGTTCGAACTAACATCCGCTGAATAGACAACCAGCGTCACTGCCAACTGAGCTACAGGGGCTTGGTTAGAGATATAGAGAAATTTGTTATTTGTGAATGCTATAAATTATTGTAATGGCTAATACATGTCAATGTATGTCATAAGCGTGTATTGTACTAGTTCGTGAACTGAGCCACGCCCTTGGACATTATAGAACCTCCTTCACTGAGATAGACGGTTGGCCACACATGGAATTCTATGCCAAAACCAGAACGGGTGAATGGTCTAAGAAGCTCTGGACGATCTTCATCGAATACAAGCTGCATCGGAGGGTCCTGCACTGACATTAGCCAAGCTATCTCAACACACTGGGATGTGTACACTTTCAGGCGTTCGCTGTCCAAACAGCTGGCGAAAGGCGTTTCAAAATACTGTGTCCTTATGTTTAATTCAACTTGCTGCAATAAGAAAACGTACTAGCAATTATGCCATAGCCCCTTACAAATCAACTAATACTGCAAAGCACAAATGTCCAAATGAAAGTTTATTATTGAATAAAGTTGAAACCGTTTGGCAAAAGAAGACATTGCTTATCAGCAGCAGTTGTTCCTTTTGCCGCTATGTTATCAAAGGACCTCTGCGACAGAGGCTTCAGAATATTTAAAACTGTTAATTTCTTAGTTTACGTCGATTTTGATAGCTATGATTACACATCAACAAGTGTTCACGCCGATTTGACTCGTACTGAAATACCCCAACTATTGGCCATTATGTCGCTTCAATCGAAAATAGGACTCGTTGGTCACTAGCCTGACCCCCCAATCTATGAACTTCTGTCGCTGACTGGTATTGCTATTTCAGGAATATTCTGTTCACAAGCAGCAATGCCATCCGAAGATGTTTTATACTTTTAGAATGTTAAAATACTCCATGAGGGTAATTGTTATCTATTCTAAATAGTATGGCATTGATCGAAAGAAGAACCGATATCTCGTTTTCTGGCTTGGGTATGCGCTCTTTGGAATACGGCACCTCCCGGTCATGTCTAAAATAAAGCATTTGTGTCATGTGCATCAATATCCTACACAATGTTCTAAGGGCCTGGAACATTTTCCCGCATGCAGAAAGTTTCTAACGCCTCTTCAGCACACGACTTCGAAAGCATTGTGTCACAATGAGAAATTGCCAATTATGAGCAATTTCTCATTTGGCCAATTTTTTAAAACTATATTCAATAGTTACACTTCCTTTTGTCACTAGTATACATTCATTCACATAGATTTATTTTTAATATTTTGCAAATATCTTTACAAACACGTATACAGAAGATTTGTAGTATATGGGAAAGGGTTTTACTTTACAGTCAAAAGTTCCATACGTTTCTGATTAGCGACAGGTCCGGTGTGGTCACTTTTCGTTGGTCTTTCACGCGCTTCATGAAGTCACGAGGTAAGGTCTCCTGCTGATGGTAAATTGGAAACATTAAGTTAAGTTTGTTTTATAGCGTAACACTGGTAGTGGAACAAAAGTTCTTGACATCCATTCATTGAAGATCACGAGAAACATGTCAATGTCAGATCCGATTCTTTTCAGATTCGCCCACCGTTGGACATGTATTGTGGCAACCTCAAGTATATATATATGTACTTGAACATGTTTCTTTTCGTGGTGTGACAAATCATAAATAATGAAATAAAATATATTTTACGATTTCATAGTACTCGTCCTTTAAATAAAATACTTTTTTTAAAATTCTATTCACGTATTACTACCAAAGTCAAGTAAATTGTTATATCTGCATTTTTTCTGTTAATAAATAAGCGTCGAATTTGTTATTAAATGAAAATCAAGGCAATTTATATTCCGGTCTGTATGACTAGACTAGACACATGATCTAATATTATAAGTCAACGACTCTAGAATATAACTTATGAATACCAAAATATATTGTATACGTGCATTCTACTATAAGCCTATTCATTAAGTATAAGTATATACTACTATGAGCGATGTTAAACAATGTTACGATTTGAAAACCTTGTAGTAAACACGTGGAATTGTGATAATATGCACTCATTTTCCGGCGTTTTAACCCTTGCGACTTAAAACAACAGAGTGGTTCGCTATCTTTCGCGGCTAAAAGCAAAATAATGGTGCAATACTAAACATGTCTTCATGCAACCTTGTGACGTACAACTATACGCGATATAAAACAACTCATTATGTCCTACTATACGCGACTTAAAGCAAAATAATGACGTACACGTATACGAGATATATAAAATACTTGTTTGCTACGCGACTTAAAACAACATAAAGACATACAATAAAAAGTACATAACTATGTACTACTATCCGCAACTTGAAGCAAACTAATGACGTACACGTATACGAGATATATAGACTTTTTGTTTGCTACTATACGCGACTTAAAACAACATAATGACGTACAGCTGTTCGCGATAAAAAGTATATAATACCGGACATAAAGCAAACTAATGACGTACACGTATACGAGACATATAAACTATTTGTTTGCTACTATTTAAGGAAACTAATGACGTACACGTATACGAGATATATAGACACTTTTGTGTTCTACTTTACTACTTTAAAACAATAGCATAGAGTACAGCTTTTCGCGACATAAAGCACCTTATTATGTTCTACTATATGTGACTTAAAGCAGTATTATGGCGTACAGCTGTTCGCGATATAAAGCAACTAATAATACACTACTAATACAGCTGTACGCGATATAAAACAACTAATAATGCACTACTAATACAGCTGTACGCGATATAAAACAACTAATAATACACTACTAATACAGCTGTACGCGATATAAAACAACTAATAATGCACTACTAATACAGCTGTTCGCTATATAAAACAACTTAGTATGGACTACATTTTGCGACTTAATGCAAACTAATTACGTACGACTAACTGTAGTCGATATAAAGCAACTACTTATGTAGTTATATACGCGACTTAAAGCATCGCAATACAGACAGACTGATCTATGTCGATACATTACGCAGATGTCATAATTTTGGTTTTCTCGCGTGACGGCTGATTTTTGCCGCGGTCTGATACTATAATATACTAAATGTTGCAGAGACGCTGCACGTGTGCTTCGTGCTGATAATGTGGCAATTTATTTCCAGAACCTTTTCTATTGATTAAAGAAAAAACTATCAGGTTGTTCGTACTCATTATGAAAAGCATACATCTTATGCACATAGCAAAGATACATAATTCCAACGCTATTCATTCTTGCTGTACTAGGGCACGCCTAATTGAGCCGTCTTGCGAGAAAACCAACATTATGGCATCTACGAAATGTATCGACATGATCAGCCAGCGCTATCCCTCAGATAGAGGGATAGAGGTATATAGTAATGATTCCTGAAATAGAAAATTCACAGGAGGCGAACTGGATCTATCCGGGTAAGCCATCGCGGCATGCAATGGCTGATCCGGGTCAATAATTTACACAGAGACCACAATGTTGGTTTTCTCGCGGGACGGCTCAGATTGCAACAGATAACACGTCATATATAAGGGCAAATCAATTTACCGAAATCGTCGAATAATTCCTCGGTCCGTCGGTTATATCTGCCTGAAAGTAAAAGAGAAACATGGTATTGTTGTTATTGTTATTACATTCTTAGTATGATGCTAGATTCAGTTTAGATTGCACAATTAAAACATCTAAAGAAAATACACATTCAATGAAGTTTCCTTCTTACACAATAAACACCAAACACACAGTCTAAAGTTTGTTAACAGTTTTAAGTGACATTCCATTGTTTCAAATCTAGGAAATTAACCAAAGGTGTATTAATAACTCACAAGAACCCAGGCTAGAAAAGAGACTTCTAATATGTAAGCGGAAAAGGTGAAATTAAACTTACAATTGGAAACAATATAATCTGTTGAACTATCGACAACTGATTTCGTGCCGCATGTGTACAATACTTGAATGCATTCTGTAAGCAAAAGCAACAACATTTATTACGAAATTACGCAGTGTGGGTATTTTTTTGTTTTTTTAACGTGTTTTACGCCACTTTCAACAATTGGTAAGTTATATCTCGGTGTTTGTAAGTTGTTAGTTATACATACACTAGCCAGTCGGTCTTATGTTAACCCTATATTCCTCAGCGCCATAGAAGGAAATTTATAACTCGGCCGGGAATTTAACAAGCGACCTCTCCCAACCGAGGCTGATGCTTAACCACAACACGACCGACGCGGTCAATGTAGGTTTATGTTGGAGAGACAAATATGAGCCGTCGCGCGAGAAAACCTACAGTATGGACTCTGTGTAATGTATCGACCCAACTCAGCATGCGCAGCCTGTGCAGACTGATCTGGGCCGACATATTCTGTCTCAGAGGGATAGAGGTATATAGAAATGATTCCTGACACATAAAATTCACAGAAGGAGAAAATAGTTTATCAGGGTAAGCCTGTGCGGCATGCTTAGGCTCATCCGGATCGATACTTTACGCAGAGTCTCTCGCGGGATGACTCATATAATTATCCGGCTTAAATTGAACCGTACTCTAAGAAGATTTGAAGCATCTGATAACATACAGTATATACTTAGATCAATGTAACACTATATACTTAGATCAATGTAACACTATATACCTAGATCAATGTCACACTATATACTGAGATCAATGTAACAATATATACTTGGATCAATGTAACACTAAATACTTAGATCAATGTTACACTATATACTTAGATCAATGTAACACTATAGACTTAGATCAATGTTACACCATATACTTAGATCAATGTAAAACTATATACTTATATCAATGTTACACTATATACTTATATCAATGTTACACTATGTACTGATATGAATGTAACACTATATACTTAGATCAACGTAACACTATATACTTATAGCAATGGTACACTATGTACTGAGATCAATGTTACACTATGTACAGAGATCAATGTTACACTATACACTTATATCAATGTTTCACTATGTACTGAGATCAATGTAACACTATATACTTATATCAATGTAACACTATATACTGAGATCAATGTTACATTATGTACTTATATCAATGTTACACTATATACTTCCATCAATGTTACACTATATACTTATATCAATGCTACATTATGTACTGAGATCAATGGTACACTATATACTTAGATCAGTGTAACACTATATACTTAGATCAATGTAACACTATGTACTTAGAATAATGTTACACTATATACAAAGATCAATGTAACACTATATACTTATATCAATGTTACACTATATACTTAGATCAATGTAACACTATAGACTTAGATCAATGTTACACTAAATACTTAGATTAAGGTTACACTAAATACTTAGATCAATGTAACACAATGTACTTATATCAATGTAACACTATATACATATATCAATATAACACTAAATACTTAGCTCAATGTAACACTATATACTTAGATCAATGTAACACTAAATACTTAGATTAATGTACCACTATATTCTTAGATCAATGTAACACTAAATACTTAGATTAATGTACCAGTATATTCTTAGATCAATGTAACACTATATACTTAGATCAATGTAACTCTTATACTTAGATCAATGTTACACTTTATACTTAGATCAATATTACACTATTAATTTTTATCAGTGTTACACTAAATACTTGGATCAATGTATCAATATATGCTTAGATCAATGTAACACTATATACTTATATCAATGTGTAACACTATTTACTTAAATCAATGTAACACTATATACTTATATTAATGTAACACTATATACTTAGATCAATGTTACACTATATACTTAGATCCATGTAACATACTTAGATTAATGCAACACTATATACTTAGATCAATGTAACACTATATACTTAGAGCAATGTTACACTATATACTTAGATCAATGTAACAATATATACTTAGATCAATGTTTCACTATATACTTAGATCAATGTTACATTACATACTTAGATTAATGTAACAATATATACTTAGAGCAATGTAACACTATATACTTAGATTAATAACACTATATACTTAGATTAATGCCAATGACAATCCTGGAGAGCGGTAGAACCAGACAGAGTGGTTTCGTATTAAGAGTAATATCTCATTTTGCCAACCCCAGAATTGCTATGCAAAGAGGAAACGGTAAAACACTCTTGTTTGTGTTAAGAATGTCGTTGCAAACAGTATCGAACCAGTTCACATATCCATGTGTTTTGCTAACTTACTCGCTTACTCGAATCTACTAATTATAAATATTTGTGTCAATCGTTACGATTGTCCGAACCTGGCTTCCAACTCACGACACATCCCTCGTCGTAATCGATTGAGTATTTACGAGTCGACGACCCGTTGAATAATGAAACCTGCTGTTACGCTGTTTTTAAAGGGCAGATCCGTTGTAGGTTAAGGTTGGGGATAACTACACTGTAGTCGAGTATTCACATGTTCGAGGTATCGCGAGCACATTGTATTTGTACAGTTAGAATCAGATGCCTATTTTATCGTATGAGTTGGCTCAACGGAATCATATTCCAGTTATAATTGAGCCGTCTTGCGAGAAAACCAACATAATGGACCTTGCGTAAAGTGCTGATCCTGGTCCGCCTAAGGATGCTGCTCGAGCTAACCCGGACAGACACGTGTCACCCCCAGTGGATTTTCTGTTTAAGGAATCTTTACTCTATACCTCTATCCCCCCTCAGACGGAATGTGCGCGGACAACGCAGTCTGATCTGGTCGATACATTGCACAGATCCCATAATGTTATTTTCTCGCGGGACGGCTCATATTTCAATGACCACAGTATGTGTGATGTACATAAAAGACATTCATACTTTTAATATATCTAGCAACAGCTTTGCCATTTCTTTTTGTAAGTCATCCCCACTGAAACTCTTTTGACATTCAGTTTCAAGTTCGTAAGCAACATCTGTATATTCATTGTCGTAGAGTTCACTAAGTTTATCTTTTAACTTTGATGGGCGGTTTTCATCATTGAGGTCTACTATATTTGGGTTACCATCTCTAATGCGTGTAGACATTAATTCGCTCAACCTAAAGTAAAACAAATATGGATCTAATAAAACCTCTTTGAAAATGCAACAAAGATGTTCTTGTCATGATTTTTGACTCACTAACTCACACATGCAACTACTCATCCAACTAGCCATTAACTCAAAGGACTTGTCCTTGCCATTCGCTTTCGAGACAAGGATGTATAATATGTAAGTAAGTGTGTTTTCGTCTGTACGGTCTTTTACGCAGATTTCTATATTGCAGCTACATCTCGTCAAAATCCTGTGTAAGTCTACAGTTCCTCTGGTGTATAAGTCTGACACAAGTGAGTCAGATTGTTTTCAAATGTCATCTTACTGAGCGTCAATGATGGAGAAAATGTACACATTGACTTGAGCCGTCCCGCGAGCAAACCAACATTATGGCATCTGCGTAATGTATCGACCAGATCAGCTTGCGCTGTCCGCGCAGACTGATCCGGGCCGACACATTCCGTTTCAGGGCGATAGAGGTATAGATTAATGATTCCTGAAACAGAAAATCCATAGGAGGCGAAAAGTGTCCATCCGGGTAAGCCTGCGTGGCATACTTCTGCTGATCAGGTCGAGTCCATGAAAGGCGTAATGTTGGTTTCCTCGAGAGACGGCTCACTTGTTTGAACTGTACAGACTAAGCGGCTACACAGACTGATATGCATATTTACATTGTTTGTATTGTGTAGTTTATATTGTTTAAAATGTATGTTCGCATTTATTTCGGGAAAAATAACGTGATGATAATATATCGATTGCATACAGATTAATGTTACACTTTCACTTTAGATAACTTTTAATTACAAGCAAAAACACTATTATTATTTCAATATGATATAAATACTGCTGGATATAGTATGCTATGATACCGTTACTATTTTAAAGCATGAACATAAACTAGATGTAACACATCCCTTACCTTAAAATTGACTGGTCTCTTTCCTCTCTGCATTGATCCAACTCTCTTCTCATTTCACTGTGATTACCGAAGGACTCATAGCCTGACCTGTATTCACTAAATATGAGAATAAAACCTTGGATTGATGAACGTCCATAGGGCTTACGCCACGGGACTGTTCTCACACAAGTATTTCACAAAGCAGTATTTCCAAGTGCTGCTTTTCCATAGTAAGCCAATTGTTGAAGACGAATGACAGCTAAGGGTATATCATTAGACCATATTAAATGATATCCCACGAGGATATCTTTAGACCATTAAGAAGCACGAGTATATCATTAGACCATTAAGCAGCACGAGTATATCATTAGACCATTAAGTAGCACGAGTATATCATAAGACCATGAATAAGCACGAGTATATCATTAGATCATTAAGAAGCACAAGTAAATGTATATCATTAGACGCTTAAGCAGCACGAGTATAGCATAATACCATTAAGACACACGAGTAAATCATTAGACCATTAAGAAGCAGGAGTATATCATAAGACCATTAAGAAGCAAGAGTATATCATTTATCAATAAAGAACCTACGAGTATATCATTAGACCATTAAGCAGCACGACTATATCATCAGACCATTAAGCAGCACGAGTATATCATCAGACCATTAAGAAGCACGAGTATATCATTAGAACATTAAGTAGCACGAGTATATCATTAAACCATTGAAAAGCACGAGTATATCATTAGACCATTATGTTTATCATAAGACCATTAGGAAGCACGAACATATCATTAGACCATGAAGTACCACGGGTATATCATTAGATCATTAAGAAGCACGAGTAAATCATCATACCATTAAGTAGTAGCACGAGAATATCATGAATAAGCACGAGTATATCATTAGACCATTAAGACGCACGAGTATATTATTAGAGGCTTAAGCAGCACGAGTATATCATAAGACCATTAAGACGCACGAGTATATCATTATACCATTAAGAAGCACGAGTATATCATGATACCATTAAGAAGCACGAGTATATCATTTAACCATAAAGAACCTACGAGGATATCATTATACCAATTAAGAAGCACGAGTATATCATTAGACCATTAAGCAGCACGAGTATATCATAAGACCATGAATAGGCACGAGTATATCATTAGACCATTAAGTAGCACGAGTATAGCATTAGACCATTAAGTAGCACGAGTATATCATTAAACCATTAAGTTTATCATAAGACCATTAAGAAGCACGAAAATATCATAAGACCATGAAGTACCACGGGTATATCATAAGACCATTACGTAGCACGAGTAAATCATCATACCATTAAGTAGTCGCACGAGTATATCATTAGACCATTAAGTAGTCGCACGAGTATATCATTAGACCATTAAGTAGTCGCACGAGTATATCATTAGACCATTAAGAAGCACGAGTAACGCATGAGACCATTAAGAAGCACGAGTATATCATTATACCATTAATAAGCACAATTATATCATTAGACCATTAAGCAGCACGAGTATCATTAGAACATTAATTAGCGCTAGTATGTCATGATACCATTAAGAATCACGGGTATATCATAAACCATTAAGAACCTACGAGTATATCATTAGACCATGAAGCAGCACGAGTATATCATTATACAATTAATAACCTACGAGTATATCATCAGACCATTAAGTAGCACGAGTATAGCATTAGAACACTGAGAAGCACGAGTAAATCATTAAACCATTAAGAACCTACGTGTGTATTATAAGACCAGTAAGAAGCACAAGTATATCATTAGACCATTAAGCAGTACGAATATATCATTAGACCATTAGGTACCACAAGTTTATCATTATACCATTAAGAAGCACCAGTAAATCATGAGACCATTAAGTAGTAGCATGAGTATATCATTAGACTATTAAGAAGCACGAGTATATCATAAGACCATTAAGAAGCACGAGTATGTCATTAGACAATTAAGTAGCACGAGTATAGCAGTAGATCATTAAGAAGCACGAGTAAATCATTAAACCATTAAGCAGTACGAATATAGCAATACACCATTAAGTACCACGAGTATATCATTAGACCATTAAGGAGCACGAGTAAATCATTAGACCATTAAGGAGCACGAGTAAATCATGAGACCATTAAGCAGTACGAATATAGCAATAAACCATTAAGTACCACGAGTATATCATTAGACCATTAAGTAGTAGCACGAATATATCATTAAACCACTAAGTAGCAGCACGAGTATATCA
>JAUELF010169311.1:0-24757 GCA_031471495.1 Clinocardium nuttallii | reverse complement strand
CTACTACAATATCAACAAGGTGCTCTAGACGCTCTACTACAATATTAACAAGGTGCTCTAGACGCTCTACTACAATATCAACAAGGTGCTCTAGACGCTCTACTACAATATTAACAAGGTGCTCTAGACGCTCTACTACAATACCAACAAGGTGCTCTAGACGCTCTACTACAATATCAACAAGGTGCTTCAGACGCTCTACTACAGTACCAACAAGGTGCTCTAGACGCTCTACTACAATACCAACAAGGTACTCTAGACGCTCTACTACAATACCAACAAGGTGCTTCAGACAAAAGGCTGACGCCAGCCTTAACTGTATGTCTTTTCGAATATTCTTTCTAAATATTTCTCCATTTTGCAGGTCAGAAGCCAAACATTAAATTAACAGAAATATGGTGGCAAAATGTGAAAAATACTCATCATAACATTTTACATAACATATGCTCACTTCCCTTTAATTACAAATGAGCTGATAGCAAATCCGGTGAATGACTGTTTCGATACACCATGCAGATCAATATCCACCAGCATCTCCACACAACCTGTTAAACACCTTCCTTATTTGCTATCTAGGTATTATGGGTCTTCCTTAAAACATTTATCACAAAAAGCAATTTAAGCAAGCTGATCATTAATTTACCTTTGTTTACATATATATAAATTATAGGATTCTGGAAGTAAACATGTGTCTCATACATGAATGACTGGTCCTTTCAACAGTGGTGACACTATGATAAACAAACATTTCATTTTTACCTTTGTATAGATAAATTTTGACACTTTCGCAGCAGACGTCTGTTAAAAACATTGTGACAAAAAGAGAAATTTCTAATGAAGTGCAATTTCTTCTTTTGTTACAATGTTTCAACTCTTTTATATAATTATGCTTTAATTTATTGAGATTGTCCATATTTTTGGTTTGATCATTTCAAGGATGTCTGCTGCAGATTTGTTGTATGTATAAGTGTGTTTTGGATTGTATGTGGACCTATTAGTACCTCCCATTCCATCAAATGAGTCTCCATAGACCCAATAGGGATACATGTTTCCCTCATAGTGGCCAACATGTCCCGAAGTGTCCAGCTTTGTGGGCAATGTATACCTGAATATTCTTAGTTGGCCCTCATCATTACTGCCACTGTAAAAAAAAAGAATTGACATATTTAACACTGACCTGCTTGAGCGCATCTACAGCAGACGATTTTGTAAACATTATGACAAAAGGAGAAATTGCTCATGATGAAGAATTCCTCTTTTTTGCCATAATGTTTTCAACTCTATTTGATAATATTGTTTCATTTATTCAGAGTTTACGTATTTTTACAATGATGGTTTAAATGTCGTTTGCTGCATCTTTCTGATTTGTGAGAAAGCGTTAAGAACAGGATTTAGGCTTTGCTTAGAAGCTTAGAAGCAAAATAGTGCAAGCTGTCAGAGGGACGAAACTGAATAACATTTACTGTTATATAGTGAACAAATTATCCTCCGTTCCAAACTGCTAGATAGATAACGTCACACAAGTAAGATTGGGTTTTTAACAATGTTTAGATACTTTATGTGTTATAAACTTTCTCTGAAACAAGAAAATATACACACACATCCATTACAGAGGGTATAATGTGTTCTGCATAGAGAAACTGTCATAAACAACTAACAACATGGGAAAAATGTTTACCAGTAGAGGTCTTGAAAATTGGATCTTTCGCTTTCTGTTTAGTCTTCTTTTTCAACTATTCAAGTGATGTCATGACATCTTTTAGTATACCAACATGCTATTTACGTGTAAGGTACCCTGTTTGGTAACATTTTATTGTTTCACTCAGTGTATGGATGTGTGGTTAGGCTGCTTCACTGGGTATCTAAATATTGTCATGGCCTCCTGTGTTGTATTAAAGTGATGTCATTGTCTCCAGTTGTGTATTAAATTATATCATGATCTTCGGTTGTGGTTCAAAATACTGTCATGGTGTCTTGTATCAAAGTACTGTCATGATATCCCGTTGTGTATCAAAGTGTTGTCATGGTATCTTGTATCAAAGTACTGTCATGGTCTCCCGTTGTTTATCAAAGTTCTGTCATGGTCCCCCAATGTGTATCTGTGTACTGTCATGCCGCCAGTTATGTATCAAAGAACTTTTGTGGTCTCAGGTTATGTATCAAAGCACTGATATGGTCCCACGTTATGAATCAAAGCACTGTCATAGTTTCAAATTGTTTATCAAAGTTCTGAAATGATCTCCTAATGTGTATCAAAGAGATGCCATAGTTCCCTGTTGTGTATCAAAGTGATGTCATAGTCTCCGGTTGTGTATCAAAGAACTGTCATAGTCTCCCATTGTGTATCAAAGAACTGTCATAGTCTCCTGTTGTGTATTAAAGAACTGTCATAGTCCCCCATTGTGTATCAAAGTGCCGTCATGATCTCCCATTTTGTATATCTAAGTGATGTTATGGTCTCCCGCTGTGTATTAAAGTGCTGTCATTGTCCCCCATTGTATATCAAAGTGCTGGCATGAGCTCACCCATTGTGTTTTAAAGTGTTGTCAAGATATCCCATTGTGTATCAAAGTGCTGTCATTGTCCCCCCAATTGTGTATCAAAGTGCTGTCATGATCTCATATTGTCTATCAAAGTACTATCATGGTCTCCCGTTCTGTATCAAAGTGAATTAAGTGTTCCCCATTGTGTATCAAAGTGCTGTTAAGGTCCCCTGTTGTGTATCAAAATTATGTAATGCCCCCCATTGTATCAAGTGCTGTCATGATCTCCCATGGTTTATCAAAGTGTTGTCATGGTCTACCGCTGTGTTTTAAAGGACTATCACTATCCCCAATTGTATACCAAAGTGATGTCATTGTCCCCCATTGTGTATCAAAGTGCTGTTATGGTCCCCCATTGTGTATCAAAGTGCTTTCATGATCTCCTGTTGTGTATCAAAGTGCTCACATGATCCCTCGTTATGTATCACAGTGCTGTCATGGTCTCCAGTTGTGTATTCAAGTGCTGTCATGGACCCCCATTTTGTATTAAAGCGCTGTCATGGCTCCTGTTGTTTATCAAAGTATCTCAAATTGTGTATCAAAATATTGTCATGGTTCCCCAGTATGTATCATAGTATTGTCATGGTTTCACGTTGTGTATCAACGTACTGTCATGGTCTCCTATGTTGTATCAAAGTACTGTCATGGTTGTCAGTTGTGTATTAAAATACCGTCATGATCTCGCATTGTGTATCAAAGTACTGTCATGGTCTCCCATTGTGAATTAAAATATTTTATGGTCTCCATTGCGTATTAAAATACTGACATGGTCTCCGTTGTGTATTAAAGTACTGTCATGGTATCCATTGTGTATTAAAGTACTGCCATGGTCTCCATTATATATTAAAGCACTGTCATGGTCTCTGTTGTGTATTAAAATACTGTCATGGTCTCCATTGTATATTTAAGTACTGTCATGGTCTCCATTGTGTATTAAAGTAATGTCATGGTCTCCGTTGTGTATTAAAATACTGTCATGGTCTCCATTGTGTATTAAAATACTGTCATGGTCTCCCATTGTGTATCGAAGTACTGTCATGGTCTCCAATTGTGTGTCAAAGTTATGACATGGTGATATCATGTTATAATGTTGTGTATTAAAGGAATGGTATGGTACCTCAAATTGTGTATCAAAGGACTGTCTTGGTCTTCCGTTGTTTATCAGAGTGATTGCATGGTCCCTTGTTGTGTATCAAAGTACTGTCATGGTAAAATGTTGTATTGTAAAGGGATTTTATTGTCCCCCATTGTGTATTAAAGTGATGTCATGGTCTAATATTGTGTATCAAAGTGCTCCTATGGTCTCTCTTTGTGTATCAAAGTGCTGTTATGGTCCAACTTTACGTATCAAAGTGCTGTGATGGTCTCCTGTTGTGCATCACAGTCATAGCATGGTCTCCTGTTATGTAACAAAGTTGTGTCATGGTCCCCCACTGTGTATAAGTGGACAGTTATTACTGCCTTTGTATTCACGATACTTTCATGGTCGCACGCTGTGTATCAACGGGATGTCATGGTTCCCCTTTGTGTATCAAAGTGATGTTAGGTTCCCACAGTGTGTACCAAAATGTGCTGTAAAGTTCCTCCTTGGGAACCAAAATGCTGTCAATATAGTAATGGCATCAAAAAGTGAAGTCAGTCCAGCTCAAGCCTAAAATATACTGATAGAGTTTGGAGTCGGTAGTCCAAGAATTCAGGGTCACCTACACAAGTACTCCAAAATTCGTAATCAAGTTTGGAATATGAAATGTCTTTATAATTATTATTTTATAATTTTAATTAGAGCTCTAGATGAGACTAGTATTTCACATCACCTAAATCCTTATCTTACTCTCAAACCATATGTTGTGGGTACTCATAAAAGTTGTCTAAAATGAGCCATAACAGAGTTTTGTTGTGAACAAACCTGCTTACTCCTCCTTAAAATGATAAATACTTACTTATCACTCATACTTTTAGTTTTAGTTCTTCTGAAGTGAACAACTACCAGTAAAATTAATACCATGGTAACTATTACAAAGGGTATTCCTATACCAAGTCCAATGATCAATGGGGTCTGATCTGAAAGCAAACATGTTCAATACATGAGACGTGATCACCAACATTACCACCATTAGTTCATGTTTGGTAAATACCTGCCAGTGCATCCAATGCTTAGAAACCAAATACATCAGTACCGCTTTACAGACGATTCTGAAATTGGCAACAAGTGCAGAGCCAAATCAGACTGTGATGATGCGCTAACCTAACTGATCTACACTTGGTGCAAATATCTTACAGTAAGTGTTCTTAGAGTGTCACTCTTATGTTACTTCTGACAACATCAAGAAAGATACCTGCCAGGATTTTTTTTTAATTTAAACTTATTCAGCTTACAACAATGCGAAGCAAGTTTTCAGCTTATATAAATCACACCCGATATTTGCTTCCTGGACATTTAACCAGTAATTGCACTGTTTGTGTGGGAAAAAAATCAGAAACCGCTCATCATTTCAGGACTTGAACCAGGAACCGTTGGTACGATGGACGGTGCATCACTGTCTTCCAAATGCCAGTCATACTCCAACTCCAAATTAATTTATATTTTTCCAAAACAGGGATGCAGCCAGACTCAAATGTTTTCACCTGACCTGGTTCATAGGCCTTTTTGGGTTTTTGATGATTCATTATTTTTTTGCCACCTTCAATCTGACAGTGATGCACCTGCAATTGCACAAACTTGAGCTCAAGGGAGGGAAGCAAGTACTACCATTTTTGTATAACTTAACCAGGGACAGAACCCTGGTCTCCTGCATCCTAAGGCCTCTAACAGATGTTCCAATTTCAACAAAGATTGTTTCGACAGTCATCACAATTGACCTGATATAGTTGGTCTGAGCTGCTTAAAACATAAACCGTCAATCTCTGTGTTGGCTTTGACTTTTGTGTGCACCAATTTTTATAAAACAGACAGATGAATGAACAGAAACATGGCAAACAAAATACACATTACAAGTAAACTTGATATGCAGACTTAGTTTCTATCCAACATGACCCATTATATATTATTGATTGAGATTTGATATAGATTGATGTTCCGATGAAGACTGGATATAAGAGGGTTCATTGAGATAAACCATTGATTTAAGGTACATAGTTGACAATTCAATTATATTGTATAAAAGGGTTATCTTCCATTCGATGCAATTTAAAACTAGAACAAGTAGAATTATCAATTCAAGGGGGCATAACGTTGATATTATTTAACCTTTCCAAGATGTAGATGCTTTCTGACGCCTCTGCCGCAAACGCCTTTTGAAATCATTGTTGCAAAAGCAATAATTTCTTAAAATTACTGCTTATTTCAATTTTATTCAATATTCATACTCTCATTTTAGAGTTTTTCTATATTTTGGAATTAATAATTTCAAAGTTGTCGGCTGCAGATTGATTGTTTGTGTGAAATGGTAAATCAATGTAAGTGAAACTTGCCGTCTGACATACATTTCCCTTTGGTGGTTAAACTTTCAATATGGCATAAAAACCTGAAGCATTACAACTAATCATGTTTTGAAGCAAACAATAATTAAAACATATTACCTTCTGTTTTTTCTGGTCTGAAAGGAAAAAAGTTCAATAACGTAATCATTGTTTTCTTTCCTTTTTATTCAGTGTCAACAATTGATAACCTTGAAGCTACTATTTAACCTTTTCCACCATAAATCAACTCTGCAACAGTTAAAGCAATTAGGTTAACAAATTGAACATGTCAATAAATGAAAGTATTATTATGAATGAAGTTGTGTATTTTGTGAGCAAAGGAGAAATGGCAACAATGTTTTCAAAATTCGTCCGCTTACGATACATCATTTGCATCAGCAGGTGTACAAGAATTAATGAAAAGATACACCAGATGTGTTGCAGTGAGCCTACAAATGTCTTTACATAATACTGTCCTACAAAAACTAAGTAATCTGTTGATATGTTTCAACATGACATTTTCATCTATTAGTACGGTATTTGAAATATATATATAGAATACAAATAAAATGAACATAAACCTAGCATGTCTAAATCATAAGGCATAAAACCCACAACAAATACCTCTTAAAGATTACTCTATTTTACCATAAAGTGAAAACATATGTTTTGACATGATGAACAACACAGGAAATACCATAGTAAATTATGCAATTTTTTCGAAGATGATAATATAAAAATCACTTAATTTCTGAAAGTCCATGGTAAATAATTCCGCAAATAAGTATCTAAATTGAATCTAAACTTGAAATGTATGCATGTGTCTTTCTTTTTATTTAACTTGCATGCATATGTTGTATCATAGCATGATAAAGGTCAGTTTTAAATAAGGTTGGTTGGTTTATTCGAGTGGAATTATTGACCTTTGTTTGAGAATATATTTTATAAACATTTGATTTCCATATCCGGCAATATTTCAAATCTGAGCTTCATTAATTATAATATATGCAATCGTTTACGTTTCCACAATGTTTCCTGGTCCAGAGGAATCAGAACTTGTCTATAAGACCAAAGAGATTAATGATTGGTACCATACCTGCATGTAGGTTTGTCTTGATATATTTCACAGCGCTTCCTTCCTTCACATGCTCCCGCAGTTATTAAATACACAACACATACATCTATATCACTGCCCACAGGAACTGAAATGATTATTCATATTAATTTATTTTTTAATTCAATTACTGCCTTTTATAAAAAAGAAATACCATTTTGCTTATTGTTCAGACAGATTAATCTTTATCATTGCCCTAAGGAACTGAATTCATAATTCACAATCATTCATTTTTAATTAAATTACTGCCTTTTATGAAAGGCAAATACCATTTTGCCTATTGTTTCGACAGATAAATCTATATCATTGCCAAATGAACTGCACTCATAAATAACATTCATTTATTTTAATTAAATCACTACCTTGTATAAAATGGAAATACCTTTTTAGTCTTAAAGCAGACATGAGATGCCTCTATAAATAGCGAATCAGTGAAATAATTAAATAATTAAAATAACTCAAAATGTAATTTTACCATAAATGAATTAAATACTTTATAATATAATTATGTCCAACTTGTAAACGAAAGTTGTCTGCAGCAAAGGCATCACAAATGCATAGTCAGAAAATGATTTAAATAACAGTTAATTCGTTTGAACATGCAGTATACATTTTCTGGTTTGCAATATTCTTTAATATTTAAAACCAAATACAGCTTATATCATTGCAACTGTATTTACAACGTCGACCATAACAAAACATGATATGTTTTTGAAACCGTAACATTTTACTTGATATTAGTGACCCTTGATAGGATTACTTTCAGGAAGGTCAAACTAAAGTTACTGTGCAGAAACGAACACTATCGGTTAATATTTATATATTTTTTAAATAAATGTTTCCAAAACTGACTATTACATCTAGATATTTTCTATATTTTAAACATGAGAAAACATATATAATGTTCAAGTCTTGTGTATGGTTGGTTATAACATGTGACATAATAGGTTGTACTTAATAGAAGGTAAGGTTATACTTAATTAATAAACTTTTGAAATCAGTATAATTTTAAATTTAGAGCATTTGGAAAACATTGGGAAAGCCAATCAAAGAACATGTATATCTGTTTTGTTGTATTGAACTATAGAAAATTGTGCTTTGGAGATGTACTGAGATGTTTGTTTTACAAGTGCATTATAAGACTCTGTTTAAAATTACACAAACCTGCAATATTCCCGATTGTCATACTAACAACTTGGCCCGTTTTATCAAAAACAGGGATTTCTTTACCAGCGGCAATTTCAGATGTCACCTGACCAAATGTGGGTAATGATTCGTTTGGTACAACAACTGTGAAATTCACAATGATACTGCCCTCCCTGTAAGAATAGCGATACCATGAACATACAGCCAACGCAGAAAAGGGTCTCCTTTAACCTTTTTCCACATACAACAAATCAGCAGCAGACAACTGTGGACTGTCTAGTAAACATACAGCAAATCTTTATAATTGTAGATATAATTATACTAAAAACAAATGAAAAGGTTATGGCAAAATGAGAGATTTCCATAGTTGTCTGCTGCAGAGATGTCAAAATGTGTCTATAGATGGGAAAAGGTAAACTCTTCCCCTTATACTGACATCTTTGACGATGATGCGGCAGACAATATCACAAGCCTTTCTGACTTGCAGAATAATTTTGACGAATCAGCAGCAAGAATAATGATTTTAACATGTTTTTGCTTACATATTTTCAAATGTGTCTCCTGTAAATTTGTTATATGTGTGATAGGGTACCAATATAAGATGAAAGCATGCCTGACTATCCGATTCGGAATGAAAAATGTGCTTGTTTTCTTAGAATCAGTTAAGCAACGTTTACACCTTTACAATCAATAATACATTTGTAACAGTTTGTTTTTCAGAATTGACAGCGGATGAAAGTTAACTAAATACAAGATAACGTTTTTGTCTACAAGGGATCGCTAACTCCATAACTGTGAGTTAACATTTATAAAATAGTGCCAATTGAGTAGTCAAGAGAGTTAAAAATTAAAAAAATGTTTTTCTTTTATATACCAAGAAAGTTTACTACATACTTGGGCAAGTATACATTATAAAAGCTTGTACACTGCCTTGATTACTACATACTGAAAAAGTAAACAATATACATACGTGTTAATATCATACTTGAGTATATATATACACATACATATGAATATTATACAGAGTGTTTCCAATTAAAGTACATGTTACAGATTTACAGAAGGTTAACTATACAATAACATGTTAATATTATACTAAGAGCTAACAATACAAATAAGTGTTAAAATAAAACCAACAGTTAATAATTCAAATAAGTGTTTATATCTTACAGAGAGTTAACAATACACATAAGTGTTATACAACATCATTCCATGAATTAACCATACAAACAAGTGTTAAAGCAAAACTTAGCGTTAACAATGACAAAGGACAATTAACTATTTACTTGGCATAATTAAGGTCGTTAGTAACATACTTGCCAGAGCTATCAATTACAAGTAGCAACAACATACAATACATACAGTATCATACCTGACAGAGACGTCAACTATCTGTGCGCCGTTTACCGATTCATCCACTATGACTTGCAACTGAAAGTTGAAAAAACAAGAAATGTGTATGTTAGGTTTATCATATACCTGCACATTTTCTGGCACAAATACATGCAACATGTAAAACGTAAATACAACAGAACATTTCAGAATTATTCATTATTTGAGTAGGACAAATACAGCACTAAATATGGTAGCGTAACGTCATTGAAATATGATGTAGCATAAATTAAAATGCTGTAGTTTGATGGATTGTTTACAACTGTGATGTTAATGCTGTAGTTTGATGGATTTTTTACAACTGTGATGTTAATTATTGACAACACCTCTTCAAACCAAGAGGTGACATTTACTCAGGAGGTTTAAACAACCATACTAGAAACTTTGTCCGAAACCATGACATTTACTCAGGAGGTTTAAACAACCATACTAGAAACTTTGTCCGAAAACCATGATATTTATAGAAAAAGTAAAAAAGCCCTACGAATCAAAGTATAATTATTGAAAACATTGTGGCAATAGATTGATTGTTTTGAGCAGTTTCTTCTTTTGTCACATTGTTTTAAATAGTCATCTTCTGCTATTGTCGTCAGAAAGTGTCTGTAGGTTGAAAGGGGTTAATCCTTCACCTCTTCTAACCCTTTCCCTTTGCAATCACATTTTGAAACATTTGCAGAAGGCAAATTCTGAAGTTTCTGAACTCTTTTCAATAATACTATACCCATTAAAAAAGTTTCCATAGTTTTGCTAAGATCTTTTCAAAATCGTCCGTTACATATTTGCTGTATGTTAGAAAAGCTAAAACAAAGTATATAAATCTCACAATACATTATTAAATAATCTTATGGGACTTGATAGCTCTCAATGTTATTAACCCTTTCCCGCATACAGACGCTTTCTTATACCTCTGCAGCAAACAAACTTTAAAAACAATTGTGGAAAAAAGAAGAAGTTGCTCGGAACAAGCACGGGCTCCTTTCGCCACAATATTTTTCTCTCTTTTTGCTTCTAAAACTCTCATTTATGGAGATTTTTCACATTTTTGCTAATATGTTTTCAAAGACGTATGCTGCAGATTTATTTATGTGGCAAATGATTAAAAGTCTATCACATAAATGAGAACAAATACAGATAAAATCATCCGATTAAAAACATTTATCACATTTGTTTGTATTTCCTGTGTGTACTGTGCGTTTGTTGCAGCATCATTTAAGTTGACATCTGGCGCTACAGTTATATTCAAAACGAGTTGTCCTTGCACTATACTGTGAGTAACTGAAAAAAAAGTTGTATAAGTACAGACTTCGTGTTGTGCTGATCACCATAGTTAAAGAGTAATATGGAAATGTATCATTAATTACTTGAAATGATAATTACACAAAAATAAAGAATAATTAAAGATTAAAAAGGAAAATATTTCCTTAATTACTTTAAATGACCGTTTCAAATAAATACCTAAGCAGCAGACTTTTATATAAGTATGTGAAATGTGAAATTTGAGATAAATATCACAAGCTTTAAACAGCACATCAATCTTTTTCTAGATTCTTTGTCCCAAGTACATGTCATGAATGTAAGCTTTGAAACTGGCCTTTGACCACAAATAACTCACCATTTTCAGTGGTAATCTCAGTAACAGTTTCTGAAAGAAATATGAAAATGTTATGTCAACCTTTTAAAACTACTTGTCAGCCATTTCTTTTGACATATGTATAAGCTCACCAGAGCAGTAGGTGCTTAAATAGAGGTTTTGTGATAACCTTGTGTTCGTCGTCCGTCCCTCGTCAACAATTGCCTTGTTTACACTCTATGGCTTACAGTTTGCATACAATCTTCATGAAAACTTATTAGAACATTCATCTCCATCAAATCTTAAGACAAATTTAAAACTGGGCTGTATGAGGTCAAAATTGGAGGCCGCATTTTTAACATTAGCATGTTTAAACTTATAAGAATGTGTGGCTTAATAATAAATAGGCCTAATTCGAATACGGGTCGTGTTGGGTCGAAAAGTAGGTCACTAGGCCAAATTGAAGGACAATCCGCTTTAGAGGTCGCATTTTTACTATGAGCATGATGAAACTTTATCAGAATATATGTGTTGACTAAATGTAGGACAAGTTTGAGTATATTCATTTCAAGTAAAACATTGAAGGAAAATCGTGATAACACTTAGGAGGTCGCATTTTTAACTTGAGCATGTTGAAACATTATCAGAATGTTTGTGTTGTCGATGTGTAAGCAAAGTTCGAATAAGGGTTATGTCAGATCGAAATGTAGGTCACTAGGCCAAATTGAAGGAAAATATTTTTAACTTAATTTTGTCAGAATGTTTGTCTAAATAATATTAAGGTCACGTTTGAATATGGGTCATATTTGGTTAAAGACTAGGTCACTAGGTCAAATTAAAGGAAAATATTATTAACACTCCGGAGGCTGCATTTTTAACTTGAAAACATTGAAACTTCATCTGAATGTTTGACTTGATAATATGTAGGCCAAATTTGAATATGGGTCATGTACAGTCAAAAACTGGTCGACAAGGTCAAATTTAAGGAATCTTGTTAACACTCTAGATGCTGCAATGTTTGCTTCATCAGCTTGAACTGTTGTAAAATTGTTTGTCTTAATAATATATAGAATATGGATCATATACGGTCAAGAACTAGGTCACAAGACAAAATCAAAGGAAAGTCTACAGCATTTTGAAACTTGGTCATATATGTGTTTTGCGATCTAGGGCCATCATGGCCCTATTTGTTATAATGCACTTCGTATTTTAACGAGCTCACATCACAGAAAGTGCATTGAGAAAACATTACATGGGCAACCGTAAACATCATAAATGCAATTTCTTCTTTCTCTAAAATAATTTAAACTTTTTTTCTTCAAAAATGAATTTTCCAGATGCAGCAGACTATTTTGCAAAGATGTGAAGAAAAATATAGCAAATCTCTATAAAAGAAAGCATATATATTGAATAGATTGGAAAAAAGTGGCAAAAAGAGAAATTGCTTATTAAAAGCAATTTCTCCGTTTGCCACAATGTTGCCAAAGGTCGTCTCTTTCATATGCTTTAGAATCTGTCTGCAAGTGGACACTGGTTAAAACAGAATAAATAACTAATTATAGGCATTTATGAGTGACACATCACCCAGTTATTATGGTATATGGCTGAAACCTAAGAGGGTTGTTTTAACTATTTCTTACAAATTGACGCTTTCTGCCGCCCATGCAGCAGACAACTTTTGAAACATTGTGGCAAAAAAAAACAAATTCCTCCACTTGCCCCAATATTTTCAACTCTTTGCATTAATTAAACTTTAATTTATAGAGGTTGTCCATGTTGTTGTATAAAGGTTTTTAAAGTCGTCTACTGCATAATTGTTGTATGTGGGAATGGGTTAAGATACCATCACCAACCTAAACTACAATAAACATACTTATTCTCAAACATACCTGCAGTACAAACCCCACTCGAACTCCTTAAGTATCCCGCACCACACAAACATCTATAACCTCCGTCAATGTTAAAACACGTTTCATTGACAGGGCATGTACCAATACCCTCGTCACATTCATCCACGTCCAGTTCACAACGGGTACCGTTCCATTGCCATTTACAGTCACACACACCTGTCACATGGTCACATGACTGTTGCTGATTGAATGTGTTGGTAGCAATACAGTCACAGGCTGTGGAGCAGTTGGTACTGTACCCATTGTTAGAACAGGCTAGAAATGAAAGCAAAGTCAATTCTAAGTTAGGACTACAAAGAATTACAAATACAATAGGTATAAGTTCTATAGTTTGATTAACCCTTTCCTACATACAGATGCTTTCTGAATTTTGAAAACATTTTTGCACATGGATTAATCGCTCATAATGACTAGTAGCTCCTTTTCTCATACTGTTTTCAACTTTGATTGAGGAAAATCACTTTTAAAACAGATCGAAAAAGCAAAAGAAGATTTGCAGATACGCTCATGATCTCTTCGGTGAGATGAAGTGTAAACATAGCATGAATTGAAATTTTGCATGAGGCTCCCTGTCCCTGGCCGAATACAGGACTCAATATAATCCCAACAGTATACAGTACGAGCCAATACAGCAAAGCAAAAATAAAAAAAGGAAAAAAATAGTACCCTTGGACAAGGAAACATTACCAATTTTATGAAATTGATTTCATTTTTTATGAAGATTTCGACCAAACTAAAAACACTGGAGTATCTGTATTATGTTAAACTCGTCCCACTTGCAGTAGACAACTCTTGAAAACAGTGTGGAACAAGGAAAAATTGTTCATGATGAGCAATTTCTCTATTTGCCACAAACCTTTAATATGTATTCAGTAAACTTTAATTTCTAAATATTGTCTGTGCTTTTAACTAAATGTTTCAAAGTCTTCTGCTGCAGATTTGGTGTATGTAGGGAAGGGGTAAACGTGTACACAGTAATGTTCAGAATTTCAACTAAAGAATCATCTACCCCAAACAAATAGAAAGAAAGTTGAGAAATAAATCTTGCAATCGTACCATCACACGTTGCGAGTCCTGACATGGAGGTTGTTGAGGTATATCCTGCGAGACACACACATGAGTAATTACCGACTGTGTTTGTACAGTTTGAGTTTGATGGACATGCATTTGCGACTGACACACACTCATCTACGTCGTCGGAACATGTCTCTCCCTTATATTCTGGATTACAAACACAGCCTGTTGCGGGGTCGCATGATGTGTATTGGTCGATAGTACAACTGCAAGTTTGTGTACAGTTATCACCCCATTTTCCTTCCTCACATGCTGCAAAAATAGTTGAATAGAAATATAATTGACACTGGAAACTATTTAGAAAGGCCAGATTTAATGAAGCAGTGAATACATTGCAATAATTGGTGAACGTTTGTTTACCTTACTTATACCTTTATCATTGTCTTGCAAAAAAAGTACATTGGGCGTTTTCTGCTAATCAAAAAATGTTTTCTACATCACTGATTTGAGTTTTAATAATAGCAATATATTTAAAACTGGAAGTGCAAATTGTATAGCCCTTTCCCTCATATAGACGCTTTCCGACGCTTCTGCAGCAGACGGCTTCTTGAAAGCATAGTGACAAAATAAGAAATTGCACAAAACGTGCGATTTCTCCTTTTGACACAATGTTTTCCACTTTTTGTCATTGGTTATCCATTCAATTAAAGAGATTTTCTACTCTTTGATAAAATATGTTCAAAGACGTCTGCTGCAGAATTGTTGTATGATGGAAAGGGATAGTAAGAGGATATGATTGCCTTCTGGTCTTACTCAAGTCATCGGTTATTCTTAATATCAAACTTCAAAAGAGAAGATACCGCCCTCAACGAAAATACTTACAATTTAGTGAGATTTATAATGTAGCAACATAAAAGAATAATCAATGTAAAATACAATGCGCTATATACATGATTGCAAGATTTGAATATTTAAAAAAAAAAGACATCTTACATGTGCAGTCATTTACAGTGCCGGTAAACCCTGGGTTACAAGAACAATTAAACTCGCCAACAGTGTTAACACATTTCTGTTCACATGTGGATTCTCCTCTAAGACACTCGTCCTTGTCTGAAATATAGATAAAGTTTGCTATCTAAACAGTTGGTAGCACAGGAAACAACTTTACAAAATGCCATCAAAACAGTTGATAATCGAATGATGACAACAGGAACTAACCTGTTTCAATGTCTTAACAATAGTTTATCACATTATCTTCAGCGGGAAACACAGCATAACAGATTTTCGTATTGTCTTCATAACATTGGGAAACACGGAAAACAACAGATTTTTTGCAGTGTCTTCAGTCGGAAAAATGAACAAAAGACCCATGAGAGACTTTGCTCTACTGGCATGGATCTGGCTGGTTTTCGAAAGGAATCACTCTGTCATCAATATTTAACTACCATCTAAGTGTGATGAAGATCGGATAGTAAATGGAGGCTATATTGTGTTCAAAAGCTGTCTTATATAAATGTTGACAATTTCAAGTGCCATAATCCAGTCATGTATGGACAGATCTGGCTGGTTTTCGAAAGGAACGAATCTCACATCAATATTTAACTACTATTTTAGTAAAGTGAAGGTCAAACAGTAAATCGAGGCTCTATTATGTTCACAATTCAAGGGCCATAATCAAGTCATGCATGGGCGGATCTGGCTGGTTTTCCAAAGAACCCGAGCTCTCATCAATATCTAACTACCATCTAAGTTTGGTGAAGATCGAATAGTAAATGGATGCTCTAATTTGTTCACAAGCTGTATTATAGTAATTTTGACAATTTCAAGGGCCATAATCCAGTCTTGCAATGTGCAGATCTAGCTGGTTTGAGAAAGGAACCGAGCTCTCATGGATATCTAACTACTATATAAGTTTGATTGAGATACAATGAAAGCTAAAGACTGTATCGTTTAAACAAACAATAGTTTACGGACGCATGCATGCAGGCACCTACGAAGGGCATTTGTTGGGTACTTTCCTTTGATTTTTCTTGATGGGTATACCCAACAAAAGACGGTTTATTCCGTAAATTATCACCTTTTTACGGAATTAATAGCATTAATAAGCTAATTAGATACCCATTATAAAATTATATAAAACAAACACTTATCAAAGTGTCGAAGGGCGATGGGTGGGCTTTAAGAGAAACAAGGAATCCAACAAGGTGTCTATTCGTACGCACACGCACGCACGAAGGACACAACTCCATCGCATTCGCCCTTCTGGCCTTTGGCAAGTAGAGCTATAAAATAGTTGTTTTTGCAATGTCTTCATAACACAGGGAAACACAGAAAACAACAGCTTTTGTTTGCAATGTCTTCATAACAGTGACAAACACAGAAAACAAAAGCTTTTTGCAATGTCTAAAATCAGTGGGAAAAAACAGAAAATAACATCTCTTTGCAATGTCTTCATAATAATGGGAAACACAAAGAAAAACAGCTGTTTGCAATGTCTTCATAACTGTTAGAAACACAGAACACAGCAGCTATTTTTGTAATGTCTTTATCAAAGTGAGCAACAGAAATCAACAGCTTTTTGCATTGTCTTCCTAACAGTGGAAAGACACAAAAAAAGCTGTTTGCAATGTCTTCCTAACAGTGGGAACACAGAAAACAAAAGCTGTTTGCAATGTCTTCCTAACAGTGGAAACACAGAAAACAAAAGCTGTTTGCAATGTCTTCCTAACAGTGGAAACACAGAAAACAAAATAGTCTAAACAGTTGTAAAGTAGTTGTGAAAGAGTTAAAACCCAGCATTACTAATATTTTAAAGTTCTTAACCCTTTACTAATACAAAATTAAAATCTGCAGCAGACGTCTTTAAAAACATCTAAGCACAATTATAAAATATTTCTACAAATGTAGGTATAATTACTGAAAAAAGTTGAAATCATTGTGGCAATAGGTAAATTGCTAGTTTTGAACAGTCTCTCCTTTTACCATAATCTTTTCAAAAATCTTTATCTGTAAAGACGTCAGAAAGCAATTGAAGACCTTAACTACCTACCTACACATGTACCTCCAACAAGCTCAAACCCACTATCACATCCACATTTAAAGCCCCCATCAATGTTCCTACACTGCATTCTATTCTGTTCTGTACATGGAGTTGTCCCCACACATTCATCAATATCCTCAGTGCAGTTGTCTCCCTTCCATCCTTCGAGGCATGTGCATGTACCATTCTGAGGGTTACAGGATTCCGTGTTTGCAGCAGAACATGTACATCTCTCTGCACAGTTCTTGCCAAACGTTGTCGAGCTACAACCTGCAATTAGAAACATGGCCTAGACTTTGGTCTCTTTACAAAGTCAGATCACATGTAATGCCAATTCAATTAAATTCTTACTCACTAAATATTTAATTATGCGCAGTGAGGGAAAGCAAATTAAGAGAATGAACACATTTTAGACACATTATTCAGAACTAATATGTGAAAACAAGACAGTTCTCACAGCAAGCAAATTGTCTCTATTCAAAACATTCTATATAATACGCTTTCAAGTTTCCAGGTATATTGTTTACCCAGTGTCGTTTTTGAAGCATCTGCAGCAGACGGCATTCGAAGATATTGTAACTTTTCTTCTTTTGCCAGATGTTTTCAACTCAATCAAATAATCAAAACGTTACATTCATAGAGATTTTTCGAAATTTGCCTCAATAATTTTAAAGTCATCTGTTTAAAATGGCATAAAATTCAAATAAAACAAACAGACATTTCAACCATGTAGGAAGTAAATATATCAGGAAATTATTTATGAACAAACCTGTGCAAGTATCTGCAGTGTCTTTGAAAAATCCATCATTACATTCACAAACAAATCCCCCGTCAAAATTCTTACAGGTAGCATTGTTCGGACATTTATCAACATCCTCACATTCATCGATATCATTCGAACAGTCATCATCCTGCCAACCTTCCATACAAGTACATGTCCCATTGGATGGGTTGCAGTTTTGAGTGTTTTCTTGGACACAAGTACAAGTGTTCCCGCACTCATCTCCGTACTTCCAAGGTGTACAAGCTGGAAGTAGAATTGTTTAACATAATCAATTTTACACTCTTGTCTATGTGTTTACATTTCAGCTGTTTTAAATACTAGCTGTTTCATGAAAAGCATACATTTTCAGATGGAGATATATTTTCGCTTAGACATTTTTAAAACTGTTTTGGGTAAAACAGTGCGCAAGTTCTGTCAGCAATTAAAGTAACACATGCCACATTTCAAGGTGTGTGGTAGTAAAACAGAGCTTCGTTTATATGTGTGGTAGTTAATCAGAGCTTCATTTCAATGTGTGTGGTAGTAACACAGAGCTTCGTTTCAATGGGTGGTAATAAAAAAGAGTTTCATTCCAATGTGTGTGGTAGTATAACAGAGCTTAATTTCAATGTGTGAAGTAGTGAAACAGAGCTTCATTTCAATGTGTGTGGTAGAAAAACAGAGCTTAATTTATATGTGTGTGGTAGTAAATCAGAGCTTTATTTCAATTTATGTAGTAGTAAATCAGAGCTTTATTGTAATGTGTGGTAATAAAGCAGAGCTTCATTTGAATATGTGTGGTAGTAGAACAGAGCTTTATTTCAATTTGTTGGGTAATAAAACAGAGCTTAATTTAAATGTGTGTAGTAGTAAAACAGTGCTTCATAATAATGAGTGTGGTTGTAAAACAGAGCTTTATATCAATTCATATGGTAGTTAAACAAGAGCTTAATTTCAATGCGTGGCAATACAATATAGTTTCATTTTAATGTGGGTGGTAGTAAAACAGCTTTATTTCAATGTGTTTGGTAATACAACATAGCTTTATTTTAATGTTTGTGGTAGTAAAACAGTGCTTCATTTCAATGTGTCAGGTTATACAACAGAGCGTCATTTCAATGTGTGTTGAAACAAAACAGAGCTTAATTACAATGTGTGTGGTAGTAGAACAGTGCTTCAATTCAATATACACATCTTTGGTTTTATACAAAAGGACTAACTAAGATTTAAAAAGAAAGGGGCAAAATAATTTTATGACAAGGCAATTACGTGTTGAAATGTCTACTGAAGCATGCAATATATTGTGAAAGAAAGATTTATTCATTGATATCAAGATTGACATAATAATTATGACATTGTCAAATGCTAAAAGACTAATGTAACTATCCATAAAAGTATATGTAGCTTTTTAATGTTTCATATGTTACCGTAAATAATGTAACCTATAAAAATAGTACAAGTACTTTAAATGTCTCGTAGTCATATAATGATATAACATGTATAACCTTTTCAACATGCATACACTATCTGACCCGTTTGAAGCAGTCAATTATTTCCATATGTTTTAAACAATGTTGTCTGCTGCATATGTGTTGTGTGTGTGAAAGCGATAAGCATGTACTATCACCAGAAGAGCACCTTTTTTATTTCTCATACCTACCATTTATATTTAAAGTCACATTTCTGTAACAGACCCATTCTGACAACCCTGCACAACTTTTGAAAACATTGTGGGATAAGGCGAAATTGCTTATAATTTCTCCTTTTGCAACACTGTTTATTAAAGTAAATTATATAATTGTTCTCTTATTTATGGAGAGTTAATTATCTTGATTTAGGAATTGATGTTATAAAAATCAACCGTCGCAGATATGTATGTGGGAAAGGGTATTACCAATTAGGTTTTTTTACGTGGTTGTTGAAATGATTACCAAATACAGATGCGACTCCCATCACAGTTCACAGTTCCCAGGTTGACATTCGAGGCTACTAAACAAGCCAATATACTTACCAAGACAAGAAGTGAGGTCATTAATAGTACGGTTCCCAGGGTCTTACCAAGACAAGAAGTGAGGTCATTAATAGTACGGTTCCCAAGGTCTTACCAAGACAGGAAGTGAGGTCATTAATAGTACGCTTCCCAGGGTCTTACCAAGACAGGAAGTGAGGTCATTAATAGTACGGTTCCCAGGGTCTTACCAAGACAGGAAGTGAGGTCATTAATAGTACGGTTCCCAGGGTCTTACCAATACAAGAAGTGAGGTGATTATTAGTACGGTTACCAAGGTCGCAATAACACACATAGGAATCCAACTGTGTTGCTACAATGTATGTCAGCTTTTTGATGAAATGATTACCGAATACAGATAGGATTCGAATCACAGTTCACCAAGGTGACATTCTAGGCTACTTAACAGCCTGACAAGAAGTGAGGTCACTATGAATCTGGTACCCAAGCTCGCAAGTACACATTAAGGAATTAACTGTTTTGCTACAATGTTTGTAAATTATATGTAGTAATGGTTACCAGATAAATATGAGATTTCCATCACAGTCTATCAGGGTAACAGCATAGACTCCTAAACAATCCTATACACTTACCCAGACAGGAAGTGAGATCAGTATTACGCTGGTATCCAAGGTTACATGAACACATATAGGAACCAACTGAGTTGCTACAATTCTGTTCACATGGTTTCACAACTGCTGCACACTCATCATCATCTGTAAAAAATGTTGTAATCAAAATATGTAAGAATTTCAATTCTATAAAATGTCAAAACCTCCTACATTCTTGGCAAGTTCAAATGAGCAAATTGGACCAGTGCAGCTACAATAAAAATCATGCATTTCTTGCATCATGCATATAAAGATCCTGTCAGTATTTACTGATATGATCAGCAGACAGAAACCAACCAATGGTTCAAGCCCAGGGTAAACTGACCTAGCCTATTTATGACTAAAAGTGACTTCACAAAAGGTACGAAGCTGGATCAAACTGCGCTGGTTTATTTACATATTCACTGCTTGCTGTTTTGCCATAAAAATGGCTTTCCTGTGTCAGCGATTAACCCTTTCCCACATATAGCTATTGCTGACACCTCTGCAGCAGACTCCTTTTGTCACAATGTCTTCAACTTTGTGAGTAATTATACGTTCATTTATGGAGAGTAACCATATTTATGGAAGGATGATTTCAAAGTCGTCTGCTGCAAGTGTGTTGTATATGGATAGGGGTAATTGTAATGAAGCAATGACTTTGCAAATGTATTAATCATAACTAGTTTGGTATGACAAAATAATGCTTTAACTTCTCCAGAAACAGAAAACGCTTAATGTCACTGCAGAGAAGAACTTTTGAAACAATGTTGTAACGGGGAAAAGGATATGAAGCTAAGAAGAATCGAAGTATTAAAATATTTGCAGGGATATTATTGAACATACATAAACCCTTTCCCTGATACAGCACTTTGCAGCAGATGACTTTAAAAACATTGTGACAAAGGAGGGTAATTACTCACTCAATTATTCATTTACAGAGGTTTTTCTGATTCTTACCAAGATGCTTTACAAGTCAACTCCTGCAGATATATTGTATGCGGGAATGGAAAAAAATATCTTTAATTGCAAAAGACAAGTAACTGGCGAAAGCGCCTCCTACCTTCACAGTGTGAGTCATTTATCTGTGACAATCCTTTCTTACACAGACATGCAGGCCCATCCGCCAATACTGCACATTGTGTACTTGCTGTGTCACATAGTTCTGCTACGGAGTTTGAACATTGGTCCTCAGCTGTAAAAAGAGGTTGATGGGACTCTCTCATAATTCAATTGAATTCAATAATTTATGTGTCAACATAGTACCAAAATACAGCAATAATACAGATATACAATTCACATAGAGGTAAGTCATAATATATATACTTATTTACAATATTTATCGAGCTATGCTTGTTGTGATCGGAATTATAACTGAAATATAGTTGCGATCTTCTTTGTAATAACGCTACTTTCGCTTTTCATCAGATTGTTAAATCGTCTCATATCATCTCTGCCGTTATACCATGCATACAATACGCTTTGTCTTTCTGTATGCCATTGGTAACTGTTAAAATGTCTGTATGAGTTAAACAATAATTAAAAATGTGATTCTCCCTTTCAATATTAAACTGTCTTTCTAATTATATGTTAAATTTATGACTGGAGCATCGGCATTTTGCAAACGCCTTTCTTAAATACGGAAACATATCAACCTACAGATATATCTCTGGAGTTAACGAAAAATGAATATGTTTGTAAAGATCACAGCGTGTTGAGCTATTTATATTTTTGTTCCTTTTTTATTTGTTTATAAAGAGTTATAAAATGC
The DNA here is from genome assembly GCA_031471495.1 of Clinocardium nuttallii. Classification (NCBI taxonomy): domain Eukaryota; kingdom Metazoa; phylum Mollusca; class Bivalvia; order Cardiida; family Cardiidae; genus Clinocardium; species Clinocardium nuttallii. Next base: position 2,437 of record JAUELF010169311.1, on the reverse strand, counting down.
TCAACATTTCCAACATCTTGAGAGAAGCAAGCGTCTCCAAAAACAGACATGCATAGCAGGTTTTTAATTTGTGTTGCCCAATTGACTCTTCCAATTTCGTCATGTGCTAGAAATTCACGACAATATTGCAATGAACGTATTCTATGATAGCTGTATAATCAGTTCTCCAAATTGCTGACCCATAAGTAAGAACAGTTGTAATCATTGCATCAAAATGCTTAAAATATTCAGTATATCGAAAATGTCCAAAATTACGTTGATTTGATTTTATAGAGTAAAGTGCCCTTTTTGCTTGCGCGACAAGCTTGTATTTGGCAGCTGACTAGGTTCAGTTTTATAGTAAACAGAAGACTCATATAGTCATATACTGGGATAGTTTTAACTTTTCATCTATATTCAAAAATCATACTATCATATATAGAAAATTTGTATGTTTTGGACTGGTTAATTTCAAAGTCGTCTGCTCATATTTACCGTATATTTACAAGGGTTAAAATTACATTTAGATATGCTAAAATGACTTTAAACAAATAAAAAGAAAATCATTTAAGCAAAAGATTGTGTTTCAACATGGAAATATTTTTCTTATTGTTAAGTTAGGCGAAAACATGTGGAATCTATATACATGAACTTTTGAATATATTTGAAAATGATTTGGCAAAAAGAAAGATTTCTCCTTTGCCACAATGTTTTAAAAAATCATTTTTAAAGATGCTATGTAGCTATGTAGCTTTACGGATTACTCTTTATACCTCTCCAGCAAAACACTTGATGAAAAATATGAGAATTTCTTCTTTTCCCAAAATGATTTCTTTCTCCCTTTCCCAAAATGATTTCAGTTTTTTCCACAAAATTTCCACATTTTTAATTAGTATTTTCTTCCCTAATTATTTAATATATATTTCCCATCAGATGACACTATATATATCATATAAGGTAAACTCTAACTCAACTTACGCAAACACGATTTTCTGTTGTCTGTGTCCAGTCGAAAACCCGTATTACATGAACATTTGAAACTTCCATCTGTATTTATACATTTCTGATCACAGTCGTTCACTAAATCGCACTCATCTACATCTAAATGAGTTATAAAAAAGGAATAAAATCATCAATATCAAACTTGTTGAAATGAAACCACATGTCATAGAGGGCCATAACTCTTAATCACTAGCTTCTGAGTTTTCGTTTGTGAACATTTAAAAAAAAAACGAAAACTTTGTTTCTATAAAAAGCATCTCATGTAATATTATATGGTTTATGAACCATGCTATTTAAGGATATGACATGATGCTATATTAGAAAAGTTGTTCCACAAATATAAGCTGAGGACCCTGTGATTTAATGTTCCTTATATATTCAGGGTGTCATCTTTCAGCATTAATTCTCTGTTCTATTGTAAAAACATTTTGTAAAGTTTCAGTTCATTATTCATGAAAAAAGGTTTGGCTTTAGATGGACAGAATAAGCCAAAACTAAAGCCTCCTCTTGAAATGGGGGAAAAGGATAGCACCGCGGGTAAAAACATGTGTACCAAGTTTCATTTGAAAATATTGAACGGTTTTTGAGTAATGAGGTAAGGTTAACATTCAATGACAACGCAAACACAGAAAATGCAAAGGGAATGCCAAAAGCCCAACTTTTTTCTCTTTAAAAACAGCCAAGCAAAAATGTTTTTAATAAATTGTAATGAAACTTTATGAAATTTACTTGAAACAATGTCGGTAAAAGTACTGTAGAATATGTTCCATGCAGTAATTTAAATACGTCTGTTACTTCACATGACTTTTGCTTTAAAATCATCAGAGAAACAATTTCAACAATCTAGAAGAATGAAATATTTATATTTATTAAGAGTTGAAAATATTGCAATAAAAGGAGAAATTGCTCGTTTTGATTAATTTCGCATCTTATTGCAATGTTTTCAAAAGTCATGTTCAATGACAGGTGTCAAATGTCGTCTGCGTGACGTAAAAGGTTAAACAGTTAATAAAAATCAGAATATCATCCCAGTTGATATTTAAATTTTACCTTGACAAGTTGTTGCAGTTTGCTTGTATCCTGGCCGACAGCTGCATATATAACTTCCGACAGTGTTGTCACAAAGTTGATTACAATCATTTGTCTGTTCTGTTGAACATTCATTCACATCTATTAAAGAAAACTAGAAATATTAAACCATCAAAAGAAACTATAATATTATACAATAGACAATATTTTACAGACGTAAAATACACAGTTTCTTGTTGAACAATATATCACAGTATTATATACAATACAAAACACATACAACCAATTACATAAAACATGAAATATACACAAAATCGAAAGTTTATAATTCCAAGAGATAAAACAAAAATAATAAAAACAAGAGGGCCAAGATGGCCCTAAATCGATCACCTGAGTGATAGTAAATTAGCAACAAATATTTTACTGT
>JAUELF010169092.1:0-14679 GCA_031471495.1 Clinocardium nuttallii | reverse complement strand
ATTGTCCAAAATGATCGGCCACATTTGTATTCCTACCCAGCCTTACGTCAGCTTCGTGCTCTTTTAGCCGTTCTTTTACCGTACGGGACGTCTCACCAACATATACAAACTTGTTACATTTACGACATGTAATACCATATACCGCATCTTTTGTCGAACACCCATATTTGTTTTCTTCCGGCCTTACCCCATCGTACTTAATTTCTTCAATTCGTCTTTGAAACATCTCACACACTAAGCAGGATACACATTTCTCATCGATATAATTTGTTCTATTTTTCATAATTTTATTCAGCTTTCCATGCACTAATACATCTTCCAAATTTCTATCCCTTCTATATGCTGCAATGGGCGGCTTGTCAAATATTTCTTTCATTTTGTCCGACTTGTGTAGAATTTTCAAATTTCTATTAACTATTTCGGCAATATTTGGTAGTTGTCTGGCAAACGTTAAGACAATAGGAACTCTGTCATTGTGCACTTTTTCTTTCTTCTTCAGTAAGTCCTCCCGGTTTAAACTATCAACTTTCCGTAAGCCGTTTTCAATAAACTTACCGCTATAACCCCTTTTCCTCAATTGATTTTTCAACTCCATACGACGGCTGGTATAGTCACTTTCCTTTGAGCATATACGCTTTAATCGTATCCCAAGCCCATATGGAATAGACTTTTTCACGTTGTTTGGGTGACTTGACCGTTGTTGTACGTAGAGATGTTTATCCGTGGGCTTACAATACAAGTCTGTTGTTACATACCCTTTCTCCAGTTTTACAGTCGTATCAAGGAATTCAATATTTGTTTTATCCCATCTTAATTCAACCTTAATGTTCTCATGAATTGTGTTTGCGTGTTCTAAGAACTTCATTAGTTCATCTTGTCCATGTTCCCATAGTCCAAACCCATCATCAATAAACCTCTTGTAAAACATAGGAGTTTTATGATTTCTCATTAATTCTTCGTCCCATTTGCGCATGTACGAGCACGCAAAATTCTTTCCTAATCTAGATCCGATAGCTACGCCGTCTATTTGAATATATTCAGTATCATTTAACCTGAAAACATTGTAGTCAAGCACCGTCTGGATCATCTTCAACACCGCCTCTGGGTCTATTTTACTTTTTGTTCTTGATCTTAAGGCTTCCTCACATGCAGCAATACCTTCTTTTTTTGGAATGGAGGGGTATAACTTAACAACATCAAAGCAGAAAAGAATAACACCTTTCGGTAATGGGGTATGTACCTGTTTCAAACTACATAAGAAATCTGTAGTATCTCTGATATAACTCGGACTGTTCTGCACATATTCATTAAGTTCCCTTTCCGCTACTTCAGCCATTCTCTCTGTTGGTGTACCTATACCATTTACAATTGTTCTATATGGGTTATTATTTTTATGCAGTTTCGGGTTACCTCGTAGTTTTCCAGGTCGAGTATACTTAGGAATTAAGTAAGATTTCAGTTCTTTACCTATCAATCCATTTCTAAACATTTTATTCACAACCTTCTTTACCTCTTTTTCAGCCACATTCGCTTTCGTACCATCTGTCATCTTATATGACGTACTGTTTTCCATCTCTTTTTCAAGACTTTTGATGTAATCTTCAGTATCCACCACCACTACACCAGATCCTTTATCTGCTGGTCTTATAATTATACTTCCATCATTAAGCAGATCAGTAAAAGCTTTATTTTCATCATGAGTAAGATTTGCATTGATCTTGCGTTTAATACCATCTATCACATCATTCTTAACATTCTCTATATAACAATCAAGCCATTGATCCCTACCTGGATTAGGTGTAAAATAGCTAGTTTTTTCTCTTTCCACGGTTCGTCCAACTTCTTTTCGGTTTTCTCAACTCCCGCCACATAAAAAAATTCCCTCAACCTCATTCTTCTCTCCCATTCTGCAAGGTCGCTATGTATCAAAGACATATTAACTTTATTTCTTGTTGGTACAAAAGAAATGCCTTTACTCAACAATGCTTTTTCAGCCTGAGATAACTCCCTTGAAGACTCATTTTCTATTGACACTTTTTCTGGAACACATACCAGCTGGTCAGATGAACTCTCATCAAACACAAACACAGTGTCATACTATATCGCTACATATCGAATACGCTTGTTTAAATAACGTCTGAACAATCAGCTGTAACGTATCTCTAATTGAATTCTTATGTATAGCTATATTAAGTTATTTGATGGTTAATCCATACACGAATGAAATTCTTATATTTGTCTCATAGGTTTAAATAATAAGATATCTTTCACATGGCAATTCCATTTTTACTGTTTATCTCTCTATATGTTTTGTGTCTTCGAAATGCAAGTTTCTAATCCGAATATCTCTTGAGTTAGGACCTCTACTTTGAAAATTGATCTGTAAATTAAGTGTACTGAATTATGTCCTACAGTGTATGACCTACAACAATATCTGAAATTTATATGTGCAATAAATGGTTGATTTTCTATCAGTTTGACATCCGATATATCACAGGTGTTCTTTCTAATGGGGTTGTGAGTTTGAATCCCAGCTCGGCCAACATGTTTTCTGACGTTTGACAAAAGTCACTGTGACCTACGTCATTCGTTTTTCACCAATGGTCTGTTTAACAGTCTGTATTGAAAAGCAGCAAGTTGCTTGGGAAGTATGTTATGTGGTGTACTGGTGTTGAAACATCAGGAAACGCATAAGTCGGTGAACTGGTCGCCTTGATATGACTAAAGAAATGTTGAAAACGGCGTTAAACCCTAATCAATCAATCAATCAATCTTCATTATGACTCTATGAAAATTCAAGTATCGAATTATTTTTTATAACGAATTTCGGGTAAAAAACACTTATTCGTGGTGATGTCGGTTATCATTTACGATTCAAACAATTATTTCCTTTTTGAATATTTAATCATCCTTTGTATCACAATGAAGTACACCATTAGACATCCCAAGGTAAAGTTAGAGAACCCTTATCAGTTATGTTGGACTCATTGAAAATAGAAAACGAGTTTCATTACGCTCAAATTAGAACATTTCTTGTTTCGAGTAGGTATTATTTTATGTTATCATTTCCTCAGGAATCTTTTTTGTTTTGTAATTTTTTGTAGACACACATTTTGGAAATATGGTGTTTCATATACATACACATTATCTATGTGTACCTTTTTCATTTGATATACTAAATATTATTTATTTGATATAGTATATTGTATAGTTGTATATGTATTTTCTTTTGTCTAAGCCATATTCTTCCACTTTGTAAATGGCCAAAGACGGGAAAACATTGGCGGCTTCAACGTAGATTTGTGAACCCGTGTAACTTTTCGGCTGTACTGACTTCATTTCATATCAACTGGCAATGTAATCAGCCCCTATTTTCTTTGTAAAGTCACACAGTTTAAACAAATTATGAGTAAACAATTGATTGTGTCTGTCCGAATGACCGTCTTTCAGTTCCCTTCATGTAATTGAAATACTGTTTTAATTGGCATATAACAAAATGAAAAGATAGGTAAAGAAAGTAAGAATAGGATCATTGCCATTGCTTTACACATTAGGTACATCCGTATGGTTCACATTTCCTTCTTCTTTCTTTCAAGATTGTGGTCAGATACCTACCAATGCTGTGACTTTCGGAACTGATAAACTTACATCAGAAACAACCTATTCATCGACAGCCACTGTTATTTGTAACACTGGACACGAATCATCAGTTACATATATAACATGTCAATCCAACAAACACTGGTCAGCAGCTGTCTGTACAATTAAAGGTATAATTCGTTTATTACGTACTCTAGCCGTAATCTCGAGAACGATCAAGAATATAATTAAGCTGTACTTATCATTTCACAGCTTTAATATCAAATCACATATGGATTTCACACAAAGAGAATGCCATTTTAACCGGTTTATATATATATATATATATATATATTGCCAGTTAGTATCAGACCAGCCTTCGATCGTCAGTCTGGTCAAATAAAACTTCAAATGAAAGAAGTGAACACATCCTTTGCGGTTGATGTAAGCTAACCTGAAACAACTGTTATATATATGCCATACTGTAAAATGCGTTATGAAACCCATCCTCACGTTATCAATGATCTGCTACATGTACGAACACTAATACAGATGCGTATTATAGATCTAATTAGTAGATCTTCAGTTTGTTCTGACTTTCTTTGATCAAACATGAGAGATGTACTCGAACACAAGTGCCAACTGTGAGTTACTGTTTATGATTGCTTGATTACTTTATATAACCAATATATAAATATGCCAATAGAACATCTTTCATCAACAAGTTGATCACTATGAAAATACCCTTAGAAACGATAATGAGGTGGGGGGATACTTAATTTTTATATCAAAGGAAATTGCTGATGGAAAAATGGTGAAATGCTAATAAAGACAATTTGTTTTGTAAAGGAGTCATCAAAATAAATACCATATATATCTCATTTATTTTGTATTATAACCTCTTTTTTCATATACATGTTGCTTGCATCTGCCAGGAAACATACATTCGCCGTCGAAATTCTTTCATTTTATGTATTGACATTCGCAGCATATGTGTATATTCGAAACGAAGAAGAGAATAGAAAGAAAAATTGCCGGGCTATCTGTTTTTGATGTTTTGTGAAATTCTATTGACAATGGCATATACTCCAAATGTCTAGATACCTAACGGCAAATGATCAAAGATTGCCATATTGAGTTCAAAGTTCTATGCCATCGCATGAAGTGTTTTACACCGTGTATACATCCTTAACATAAACCTGTTATTTCGGTTTATTATTAAACACGGTTTTAATTCCGTTATATTTTACCTCTTTTAGATTGTGGTCAACAACCATCACATGCTGTTACTTCCGGTACTGCAACAATAACATCTGGATTCACAGCATATTTATCTACAGCCACTGTGTATTGTAATACTGGATATGAATCATCAACCACACAGATAACGTGTCAGTCCAATGGACAGTGGTCAACAACTAGTTGTACTATTAACGGTATGTTTTGACTAATTCGTGCCCTAGCTGAAAGTTTGATCTAGAAACAGTATCCACGATGTGCTTACCTCTGGTACAATTTATTAATGAAACACCATCATACATTTTCTGAAGTCAGGTCTAGCTTCGGAATTCATACACTTTTAAAAACCATATTTAAATAAATATTACTTCACAAATCTATAATATATAGTTGTGATAGTCAAGCGCACATACAATGATGCCATTATTAAATTGTAAACAGGCGTTATATTGGGAATAAAAGAATGGAAAAATAATAAAGTATACAGTACAAACGTACATTTAATTTGACCATGTCAATGTTAATTATAGGAATTACTCATGTTCCTTCTGTGTTCTTACAGATTGCGGTCAAATACCACCCAATGCTGTGAGGTTTGGTACAGCAATACCTACATCGGGAACCTCAACATACTTATCTACAGCCACTGTTAATTGTAATAACGGATATGAAGCATTAGCTACACAGATGACCTGTCAGTCTGATGGACACTGGTCAACATCAAGTTGTACTTTAAAAGGTATGTTTTTATTTAAACATGTTCTGTCTTATATTACGTTTATCCCTTGTAAGGTCAATGGTTATTTTCTTGAACATAAGAATATTTCGATTCTGAAAAGAAAACGTAAAAATAAACCTTCACTACGCTCTCCGTCATTTTGTAAACACATCCAAACTGTTGACTGAAATGATTACGTTTGTAGTATTTTAATGTGTACTTCCTGGAGTAGCTCTCCATAACTGAGCACCATTTGCGTATATATCTTTTCATGTAACATACCTAGACGTGCAATATCGCATAGTTTGGTCCTATTGTCTAATACGTGCGCGCTAGACCGATCAATGCATGTCTTTATTTATCAAAGAATATCTTCTTTTGTTCATTTGTGTAACCACTGCTCCCCATATCACTGGTACAAAGCCCTTTGATACTTGTGCTACATATTCCTTCAAATTTGAGTTTAAACAAATCAAAAGCATCGAATTATTAAATATTCACCTATGTTTTGTAAGACCCTATTGAAAAAAATGTGTTTGGTTGTTTTGTATTTTACGACGCTATCAACGAGGGTTCATTTATATCACGGCGTTTCCTGTGTACGTTACCATGTTGATTGTCAGTCGTAATGCTGTCCACACTCTTATTATCGCTTAGGAATGAAAGTCACTACTTTGGCATAGCCCGGCTGGGTAATGAACAAAATATCATCAGCACCTGGGATGGACGCTCTTACACTTTACCACTGAGGCGGTTTTCTATTAGAAATTTAAAAAGTTCAGTTATTCTGAGATTCGACATTACTGTTTAAGATTCCAGGTTGAAATCGTTACTGTAGAAACTTACAACTAAACTGTTCGCTCCAATTGAAATAAGTTATTTTATTGTTGAACATGATTATTTTCTTTGTCCATTTACAACTTTAAATATCCTTCATTCTTCGCATTGCAGACCGTTGGAAAGTTCTAATAAATTCCATCGAAGGAAAATAGTTTATTTTAAAAAAGTATAGCGAAGAAACTTTCTACATTCTTTAAAGATTATGTTAAACTTATATATTTGAACTTTAGACTTGGTGGTACTTTTCCACCCTTTAAATTATCATTACGAACCATTGAAGTATTACAGGAGATTACATAGGTGTTTTTTCTGCTTTGTTATTATAATTTGAATATCAATATAATCTCATTGTTATGCCAAGACATTCGTGTAATTTTGTTAAGACATGCATGTGTTCATTTGCATAATATAATGACTTAAGTTAATTGTAAAGCAGTAGGTGTGCTACACTGGACTACCCAGATAGCAGATGCCTATAATCAAGGCGAGTATTTTGTAGAAAACTATTCTATGTATACATATTGATTTGATAGGCTTTTGTGATCGGTGAATCCATGCCAAAACATAATCCGGAATATGTTGACATGCATGTGTTAATTTGCATAAAGATAACGGCTTAAATTCATTGTAAACCGGTAGGTTTGCTAAACGGGTACTACCCAGATAGCAGATGTCGATAAGCAAGGGAAGTAACTTGTAGACCAACATTATATGTATACACTAGTGTGCGTTCATTTCCTAATTCATTTAATATACGGGCATAACAAAGTAGTTTTGTAAAGTGTTTTGATAGGCTTTTGTGAAGGTTAATCCTCGCCCAAATATAACCTGGAATATGTTGTTAGCCCCTTGATTTCTGCTCTTGCATGGCTTTGATTTCTCGATGGAATAGCTAATTTTAGTGTCCTTCTTTAAAACTGTAATGACTTTGGTCGTTTGGTCATCTACCGTTATAATACGTCAACAGTAGCTCACATTTAACATGTAAATGAGATTGACATGCTTCGGACGGCATCAACGATGGGTGCTAAATGAGAAGACTACTGTGAGACTGTAAATCTTGCACCAATACAAGTTGGCGGTAATATTCCTTAAATGACCTTCTACAGATGCCATATAGAAACCAAATGTACGTTTCAGAGGCCATATTCAAGCAGTTTCTCAGTGAGACGCAGGCCTATACTTATGGTGCCTTTTGCAAAATATGTTTCTCCCAATCTGGAATTCTCTAACAGGTCTGTTGAACGGGCTGTATCCAAATACAAGTACCCCGTCTGAGCTGACACAATGGAGGCATTTGTATATACCGTGTGCCGTTTTTCCTCGACTTAATTATATCCAAATGCATGTAGTCTGTTCTTTCTCGCAACGGGAATACATGTTCCGGCATGATGTTATGCAAATGAAGACATATACAAATATTCATGAAATAAGTTTACCCAGCATACAAATGCGAACCTAAGTGTACGTTTAGTCGCTGAAAGACAAGGCATCTACACTTATTTCTGGCTTACTATGACGAATAGATATTGATAAAACGAATTTATTTTTGATAATATTTGCCACTCAAGTTTTCATTTTCTTCTATTTTCTCAATAGATTGTTGTCTGATACCATCTAGTGCCGTGACTTTTGGAACTGCTGTCCTGACGTCGGCAACAACGACATTTTTAGCGACAGCAAATGTTATTTGCAACACAGGGTATAACACATCAACAACTCAGATAACATCAATCAGATAGCCAATGGTCAACATCTGTCTGTTTAATAACAGGTGAAATGATTTTATGGAACTGTTTTAGTATAAAACTGCGACCACATTATTCAGGTCATGTAGAATCGCAAAACCTGGTAGTCGCCGTTGGTGCTTTTCTTTAGTATTTTCGTGGCGCATTTGAATATATTCCAAGAAATCATAGGATTGTGTTTTAAATGATTTCAACCAGGTATTTGACTAGTATTTAGTGCCATAAACGTATCCCGTTTCTTTTCATTCTTCCAGTTTGTGGTCAGAATCCATCACATGCCGTGACTTACGGTATAGCTTCACTTACGTCAGGAAACACAGCAGTCTTTTTATCAACAGCCAATGTTAATTGTAACAATGGTTATGAAACATTACCTACAGATATAACTTGCCAATCAGATGGTGAATGGTCAACAGCTGTGTGTACAGTTAAAGGTATACACATACTTAGATATTTTGTATTACACTTGCTGTTTTTAAAGATCTTCACATTTTAGGTTCTGAAAATACAGCCACTTAGTAAATCATTCGAATTGTTTATCGTTGAAAAGCTTTTAGTTCGTCAAGCTTATCCTTTACATTTTTGATGCAACTCTCTTGTGGAAGAAAGTGGTACAGTGGTAGAACGTCGGCCTCTCGTACCAAAGGTTCAAGTTTTGAGTCCCATGATGAACGGGTTCTGACTTTGGAGTTTTACACACAAACGGCGCGAGATCTAGTTAAGTCTTCAGGAAACAGACATCGAGTACGATAAGTATAACGCAATCGATGTAAAATTAATAAGTATAAACTAACTGTCTAGTCAATGTCACCATTAACATCTAAAGAATCAATTGCTGGCTACGTTCATCCGAATTTGCGATGTCTTAAATTGGTATAAATCAAAATAAGAACTAGTAAATATTACAATTTTACCGCGCAATTTACACTAGCGGTGTTAAGAGTTGGCAGAAGCGATAGATGCCGACCATGCGTATTGTTTTATGTTTCTACTTTTCCTGGGACATGCACTCGTTAAGTAACCTAGCTATTTAGTAAAGTGGAAAAATCCACACATTTTTCCTCAATTCATAGTTTATGGCTGTTTTTGGGAGAATACTTAAAAGCCAGTTCGATCACTTATCACTCCAAAAGTGATATCAACACTATTGTCGATATTTACTGTTACATATTGCAAAACATACAATAACTACTTCTAAACTACAATATTTCAATACAAATAACACATTTCAGAGAGTTATTACTTTGACAACACTTCTTTAGTTATCAAGCCAACTTGTCTTCCATCAGCTAGGTGCGTTTCAACATGGACTGTTAGCTTATTAATGGGAGACGAAAGACTCGTGTTGCCTTGACTTTTGTCAAACGACGAAAAGAATATTGGACGATTTTGGGCTTTAACGCATACCCCTATGGCTTCCAACCAGCACCGCTAGCGACCAAGCTTCTTCTTGGTGTAGGAAAGACATGCATTTCTTTGATAACGCAACATTCTTGCTCTCAGATAAGGGGGACATCACACAAACCAGTGGTTGTCAAGTAGAGTGTACGTTGGTAAAACCAATATTAACCGTATGTATTAAATATATCTCTTCGGTATGCATTTTTACTTAAATTCATAGCACGGTCATTGTTCCAAAGTGTCATGGAGTATTTCAATAAAAGAATTACATTCAGCCGCTGAACACATTATACACCATTCCTTTGTTTGGAATCCAAACAAGTCCCTAAGGCGATTGGTTTACAGAAGTAATTAGTAAGCATTCATTGCGTATATCATAGTTATTTACACTTAGAATCTGTATTGCGTTGCATACGATTGCAAGGGTTACAATATCGACAACTTTTGTTTCACGATTAGTTACATTGCTTATATCATACTAGGTTTGAATTGAAAAAAAAAAGATCACTGTTTCAAAATGATCGCTGGATCGTTTCCTAATTTGTTTGCATTCTTTCAGATTGTGGTCAGATACCGTCTAATACTGTGACTTTCGGTACTGCAACACTTACATCAGGAACAACAACCTATTTATCTACGGCTGATGTAAGTTGTAACAATGGATATAAAACATCAACTACGGAGGTTATTTGTGAGTACATGGGACAGTGGACATCAGCTGTATGTTCAGTTCAGAGTAAGTTATGTTTTCAATTTCTTTTTCTAAGAGCTACACTATTCATGATCATTAACGAAGTTTTTGCATTCAACCAATAATCAAATATGCACAACAATATTTTGATATATTAGTTCTTATAATCTTTGAAAAATATCACTTAATATCATACTGATTGCTAGGGAAACAACAATATTTCCCTTAATCTCATACTGTTTGCGTAGGAAACAACAATGATTAATTTAGAATCCCAATATATATTGTTAACCAAAATATATAAAAGAAGTTCGTTGAATCAATCTTAGTGAAAATGTCAATTACAATAATAGCATCGATTATGTCGTACTGATTGGTTGTTGTGTGCAGTTTGATTTGATTTTGTTGTTTGTTTGTAATTGCTTTTTTTCCACAGTCTGACCTTGGTTCCGAGTGTTCAAGATATAGCAACTTGTTTTACTTAATATGCTTGCATTTTAAAACTAAAAATATAACAATAAATAACCTCCGTTACTCCTTAACCACACTTCGGATTCAACTTGGTATGAGAGACCCTTGGGTGATCCTCTTATAAAGAAATTCATTGCATGCAGATCTCCGGTTGCCATGTCAACACAAAGGAATTTTCTTTTTTTAAAAATGTGTCTGATATAAAAGGCCTAGAGCTTAGCATAATATAGTGGTCCTCTACAAAGAGTTTCAAATTATACCATTGGATTTAAAGTTGGTCTCACCCAAGGGTCACATGCTTTACATATAGGTATTAAGAGGACAATTTGTTTTAGCTTTGTCAATTGGAAAAATAAGTTACGATTATGGGCAGGATTAGTTTTCACTATAATCTTATACTGGATATTTATTTAATAATTCTGGAACAAAATTGGACCCCTTGTCTGACCGTAAACATTGCCGTCCGTGAAGTCCAAGCAGGAGATCAGAGTATCCCATTGGAAGAAGCTTAAAGCTCTTGAGTAGGATCAACTAATATGAAATATTTTTTTCTCCGGTCCGAATTGACATGTTTGTGTATCAGTGCCGTGAAACCAAATTCATTCTTTCTCGAATAAAATGACAGGTTTAAAACTTGCACTCACATAAACTATCCAGGGCTAGCATTGCCCTCTTTTTGTTTTTTTGTCAAGAATTATATTTTTTCAGAAAACAACAGTTTAATCGTTTTATTATGTGGCCAACAGCAGATAATTTGCGTTCGATTTGACCAGAATAGCTGTAATCTGACCGTCTGTGTCCTTTAAAATCGCATGGAATAATCCGTATACATTTCAGATTGTGGTCAACCGTCAATTCCTGCAAATGGAGATGTAACTTAAACCCACACCACATTTGAAACTACCGCAATGTACACATGTAATACAGGATATATAGTGACTGGTACCGACGCAAACACATTTACTATAACATGTACAGCTTCTGGAGTTTGGTCTATAACGTATCCCACTTGTAGTTTTCAAGGTAATTCCCACCACAGCCCGACAAGGTGCTGTAGAGATAGAGGTGGTAATAAACTGTCTAGCCAATTTACCTGATATGATATACACTCGCTGATGTCCGGCGTATTGTCCGGCGTTTGCATAATTCAACTGTTTATTATCTTGACGTTTTATACCTTGCATGTTTCTACAATGAGTGTCTTTGCTACACCTCGAAATTTGATGAAACCTGACATACATGTAAATTGTATTAATAACACTTCACCAAGATAGCAATTATTTCGGCATGCTCAGCGAAGACCAACACACATAAACTGAATAATTAAAAACAATAGTTCGTAGTAAGAGCTTTCTTTGTGGTAAACACTTATACAGCATACACAATATAATACCATGAGAACTTTGACTTTTATGTTATGTTGACAATGAAGAACACATTGAAATGTACACAATTACATGTAAACGTATTACTGTTTGAAACAACGAAAATGATGGACAGGTTTATTTTCCCTTGCAATGCACAGGTGATTATTTCACTTCTGCCTTTCAAGAAAATTTAAATTATGTCGACCTGACATTAACATTTATGAGATTATAAGTCTGGTCATACAGATGATCGCGTGTAACGAATGACACATTACGGATCATTTTATCATTACATTAGTATATAACATTTTCAGCTGACCCACTAGGAAGTGCTTGTCAAAATTCAAATTCTACAAATATATTACCTGGAGAAATGTGTAGTGGTAACGATGCTGAATGCTTGCCACGTACTGAGAACAATCAAGATTTCACATGCCAATGCGTCACGGGCTATTATGATACTAATGGAAATACTGAAGCTGGAGACTGTAGTACAGGTATAGAAGGTCAGTCGTACATGTCCTTTTAGCATATTATTGAGTCTTCACAGTTCATTGTAATGTGAAAAACATAATATGTTATTTTTATAAGTTGTTTTATATGCATGTGTATGTGAATCATAAGTATTTTAACAGGGAAAAGCACAAAACTAGCAATTTGTTTTTAGTTATGGTCAATTGTTCTTATATGAGTAACCAATACAGACACGTTTACAATGTTGAGTAAAGGATACCTTATACAAGTCAAACGATTGACAATTCTTTTTCTATAAACTTTTAACTGTACATCTGTATATGATTTTTTAAATGATATGTTTTAGCCGCCATATATACCAAATACGAGCCAAAGCATTGATATTTACTTCAAATCATGGGCAATTGTAAAAACTAATTGGCTCTTATGTTTCTCACCTATTTATTTTATTTTGATTGCTAAACAAGCTGCCAGTTAATATTAATCACGCTCGATGTCTGGTTCCTGGAGACTTAAAGTTATAATCCCCTTCAAAATCATCATTTTAGATGTCAACAAAACGTATATCTTTGAATTATATACATAAACAGACTAAGAATAAGCTGTAGTTCCAGCCAGTATGTACTTTATATCAATATTTTGTTATCACTTTAAAACACAATATTTATTTTTTGACTAGGATAGTCAATATCTTTTTAATTTTCGCCGAAGACTGTTCGATAATTTCCGCAGCTAGTCGTTATGAGGTCACTTGAATAATTTGCATACGCCGTTTGCATGGCGTTTGAGTTGACTATGCCACAGGGCCTCTTTTTGATGCCGTTGGACCAGGACGAACAACAGAAGTACTACTGCTATAAGGATCAAAGGTTGGTGCAATTTACTTGACTTTTTTACTGTTAATTTTTGTTTGTCAACATGGCTGAGATACAGTTAACGCAACTTTTACAAAATTTAACTGATCAAATATCACATTCAGGGTTTAATTCAAAATTGGTTACTATCTTTGGAGGGGATTCTTTAAAATTCAAAACGTGGATTGTAGCTCTTGAAAAAATTTCTTTTCTACACAATCTTCCAGATATTAAAAAGAAATTTCTTGCATACAACTTTAGCGAAGGGTTGGCCTCTGATTTCATACGGCGTACTCTTGATGAAAACCCTGATCTTAATTGGACTGATTTCAAAAACATACTTTCAAACCGTTTTGGCGAAATTAGTGATCCTTACATTCAGTTTTCGGCTTTACAAAATATCAGGCAAACTGTTTCTGAGAGTATTCAAGATTTCGCAGACCGCATTATTTCATTAATACCAGAATCCTACCTTGGTGTAAACAATGCACAAGATTTCATCGACAAGCAAATTGTCTGTTTTTTTACAGACGGACTTTTAGATAAAAGTATACAAACACTTATAATTAGAGAAAATCCTAGTACATTTCAAAATGCAGTTACTTTAGCTGTGAATGAACAAAATGTCAAAATTAAGTTAAAGATAAGATCAGATAACCGCGAAAATTGCCATTTAGAACAAAATCATGTAACTGTAAATTGTGCAGAAAGGGAAAATGTAGAAAATGTATTTTCCCCAGGTAAAAAGGGTCATGACAGGTATATTAGCCAGAGGCAACAATACACCAGTAGGTCTTCATTTGACAGTCCTAATAGAAATTTAGTCTCTAAAACTTTACATAAGGGTTACAGGTCAACAATTGACAATCGTATTGGAAATTTTGACAGTAGGGGATACTCTAACCCTTTACGTACTAACTATAGACAAAATAACTTGAGAAATTGCATACAGTGTTTTTTCTGTAGAAGGATTGGACATCGCAAATCAAATTGTAAACAATTTCTACAATTGAAGTCGAAATCAGAAAACAATTATAAGTATCCAAAAAACATGCAATCTCTGGCTGTAATCAGGACGTCAGATCAGAGAATGTAAATTCCTTTCAGTTCAATACATTTTTGGAAGAAAACTCAATTCCAAATTCATGTCTTATCAGAATTCAGAACCTCTCTACACGCGCATTGGTAGATTCGGGTGCCTGTTTCTCCATCATACATAAACGTGTATTCAAATCTCTCAAACCAAATGTAGACTTAGATCAGACTGGGATTAAGTTGAGTTCAGCTTCAGGCGATG
>JAUELF010168872.1:2466-14681 GCA_031471495.1 Clinocardium nuttallii | reverse complement strand
CGAACCGGTCTTCAATTTTTACAGAACCTGTTTAAAACTGGAAAAGGAAGATCATGAAAGGAAACTGAATTGCATAAGGGTAAAACAGTGTATAATTTCAATGCAATCCCGATGATACATTGCAAATGAGACGTACCACGTGTAAACATGCATCTGTTCGTTATGTATGCACATCTAAAAATGGTAACAGTCAAGTATTTGTTATTGCGTAGAGTAAATGCGTTCTTCTCTCTTATTCCAGTTGGCGAGACTGTCGTTTAACTTGTGAATTCATTATTAATTTTGCGTGTTTGTAAGTATACGCATGCTTTACCAGCGATGTAATGACCAAATACCTGTTTGTAAATGGTACGCAATTTATACAAGCTTGCAAGTCGGTTATTGTATTTTGTTATATATCTAATGTTATAGTTGGATTTAACAGGACATTATAACTCTAAACATTAAAATGAAAAATCATACGTGACCGCTCGTGCTTCCTTTTCGAGACTTGGTCTGATCCCTGGTAGAGTTGGCTGCCCTTCTTTACGATCACTGTTGTAGGATTGCGTTTTGAACAATTCACTGGTTATGGTGACCATTACGTTACATAATGTCAACCTATCAAGATTAAATTTACAAAGGACAGATTGAACCACCATGACATGTAGTGTACTGTAATTGTACTGATGTGTTCGATTGCTGGCTGTCAAATTAAATATGTACCTGGAGAGTGTGGGCACTGCCAAGTATAACCAGGCAGTTAAACTGAATTGTTATGCGGGTTCCAAAAATGGTTGTCGTGTGATGATTTTTGTTTTGTTTATTCGTGGTGAATTTTAAAACAATTTACAAGAAGTGTTGCTTTCTTTGAAATGCTGCAAAACGAAAATCTTCTCTGCGGCTATAATTACTATCACGTGATAGTATACGGTCATCTTAAACCTTGTTGGACCTCTTTTTCACTAGCATTAGTAAAATATGAATTTCATGGACATCAGAGGAGTTGGTGGCCATACAACATTTACCACCGAATATCACAGTCTAACCAATACATTTCAGTTTCTCAGTGCGTTGACTTACACATACAATGTAACAGAAGGGACGAAAGAAGACAACTTGCACGAAAGAGACATTATGGAACTGCCGTTAAATGTCCGTTTTCCTCACGAAGAGGAATACATGAACAGTGGATTTGTCTGTGATGATCCTAAGATAAAGACCCAAAGTGAGGTAGAAGTTTTTACTTTTCATACGAAACCCGACTTTCTACTGATAGTAATCGTTAACCAGATGAACACTTATGTTGTCTTATATGCAGGAGTCGAATTTCAAAACCATTGTTATAAAAGCACAAATCTTTATTTTGAATAAGTTATCATTTTCCTGTGTTACAATCTCTATTCAAAACAGTGTTGTGTTTATGTATACCTGTATATGTATCTTTCGATAATCTTATCTTTTGTATGCAAGTTGAAATTTGTCATCGCTGATTTCTTCTTTTTTCACAATGTTTAAAAATCGTGCATGTAACAGCGTAGCCAAATGAGGTTTGTCTGTACCAGGGAATGAGTTTAAACAATGACCATGTGACTACCTCGTATGTAAGCCCATGATAGCACAAGTTGCGGACTGAGCTTATGTGATCACTCATCGTATGGCGCCCGGCGTATATCAGTGTGTCCATAGGTCCGTTCAAAATCTCATTCTAAGCAAAAGGACAACTGTCATAAATAACTTTACAGGAATGTTCCCTATTTTCATCTCTCCAACAGTTATTCAAACAATTTAATAACATTTTGAACTTTGTTGATTTTTGCATCATGAACAAGGGAATGATCCAAAACTAACATATTCTTGTCCGCAAAAACTGTTTTTTCTTTGTGGCACAATTGTTCTCTGGTCAACTCTCTACATTGTACCAAGTCTGTTTAATTATTCAGTTATGTGAAAAACATGGCAATCAAGGTGCAGCTTTTTGTCCCCATATCCTTTAAAAAGATTCTTATTGAAAACAAACAGGCCGATTTGAACACAGTATTGCACAAATAATCCTTTATTGACCATCTTCCAAGATGTTGTAAAATTATTCAAATCCGTAGGACAATATTGACACCAGGGTTGGGGCTTGTTTTCACTATACGTGAAATATATAGTGAACACTTTAGTTTAAAAAAGATATTTTCCATATTTACATCATTTAACATATACAATACGACATGTTTGGATTGGGACAATAGTGCTTATTAAGTCCGTCTCCAGATGTAATACATTGCAACTTAAAATGATTGTTACCGATGATGTAAAATAGTACAGAGGTTCAGAGAAAATAAATATGAGCACTAACATCAAGGATAGTTGCTGAGTCAAAATATCTTTGTCGCTGCAATATCTTGATGGACAGCAACAACAATTAATTAATTCATTTCTTGAGTAATGGAATTATCTCCATGATAAAACGTTTCAAGGGATATGTTGGTTTATTCCCTACTTTTCTAAATAGACTTATTTTTTCCTTATAATAATTCAAACAATAAAAAAGTAGTAATATGTAGTTTCCACATTACCACAAGTGAGAGTCAACGATATATTTTTAATATAGTTGTTGATTGAGTAAATTATTATATGTCCTAAGTCTTGTGTGATCAATATGTAAATGCTTTTTCATTAACAAATAGTAATTAATAGCGAAGGTTTATTTGCATTTAAGCTTGACTTAAATGAAGAGACTGATTCAAATTTCTTAATTTCTGCGGGTAAAATTTAATTCATGGGTAACTGACGGTAGAAACGAATTATAATATAGCTCGGTTCTAGACTGATTAGATTCACCAATTCTTATTCTATTTCTTAGCTAAATGCGAATTGGTGTCATCAACTTGTAATGGTTTTTATGACTACAAATAGTAAGAAACTAGACCTTTCAACAGTTTGAATAAGAACATTAATTTGTGTTTACGTCTTCTAAGTTGGTAAATAATTCATTCTCTTGGCGACTGATTGGAGTAATAAAGACACGTTTAGTACCATCCAGTCACAAAACCCTCAGCTACGTTTTTTATATTGTAAAGTTCATCTATTTCGTCAGTTGCAAAAAAAGGTCTAAAAAGTATTTATAAATTAACTCGATCAAGGGATTTTGAATTTCAGACGTTTCATAATATTTATTTTGACCAAGGTTGCTTATTTAATATGATGAATTTGATGATACCAATTGCCGTCATTGGAAATAAATAACCCATGTTGTTTATTAAAGTCGACATATGGGATCTCAGAAGTATGCATTTATACGTTTTGTTGATCTGATGTGTTTCTTGTTTTATAGAAATATCTAAGGATTCCGACATAGCCGGGCATTTGCACATGGTGAAATTTTATTAATGTATTTCTGAAAAGCATAAGCTGCCGGTAAATCAACAATTACATGCTGAATTGTTTTGATCAGCAAATAGATTGATATTATAGTTTATATCTGACACTATATCGTTAATGTGGATCGGAAAGAGTGATGGACCAATTATTGAACCTTTAATGTATGAGTAACTTGTCATAGCTCCCGGTATGGCAACATGTAGTTTCCGATCCAAAAGGTAATTAGAAAAACATTGCAAAAAATCACCGCGTATTCCGGCAAGTTCCACTTTATGAAGTGTTCCGCGATGCCAAACATTGTCATATGCATTGCTTTTATCGAAGAAATTGCCCGTACTTCGTATTAACTATCAAGCGCGTGATAGAAGGAGCTATATAGTTAATTTAATTGATTAACGATTGAATCGCACGGCATGAAACCAGTCTGATAACAAGTAAAGAACTTAGTATCACGGAGTAGATTTTAAAAAAAACATTCAAAGACTTGCTCTATGTTATTCAGCAATAAAATAGGACGACGATTCCATTAAAGTGATGGATGACAAACACGTTGGATTCCTTCCAAGTCGATGGTATTTAACATTTAGAAGGAGAGCCATTGAATAAATTACACAAATGTGTTTGTTCTTGCAATGCTGCTTCAATAATAACTCGATTACTGATTCCATCAGGACTGGGAGATTTTCCTTGATTTGAAATTGTATCGAAAACTTTTTGGGGGGAAATATGTATAGAACTATTAACTGATTTGTTTAAACAATATGTATTCACATGAATTTTACATAGCCAATTACAGTTACATATACATGCAATGTTGTGTTTATTTTTCAGCATGGATTAGAAAACAAGTTACTAAAAACTTATATAAATTCTTCTCCATAATCATCAGACACAGAACAAAATCAAAAACAGTCGCCGAGTGTTCGGTGAAACTACTTGGATGAACAATACACTGTTTCGACTTTTAGTTGACAAAGAGTACATTTTTCGGCAAGAATGTTCTTGGTGAAAATTAATGTTGAAATCAACAATGATGATTATGTCAATACTGTGTGTATCAGCTTCAAGGGAAATGATTAGTAAATAAGTGACAAGAAGTTTGCAACGGAGTTGGTTGGTCGAGTGAACACTTTAAAAATATTTTTGCACAAAAGCACCATCTCAATTTGGAAATAATGTATCACATATTCCTCAGTTGACCCTCAAATTACATTGTTTAATGTATTCCAATCCGACGTCATTATCTGAACAAAGATAAATATTTTTAAATGAAAAAAACGCAAATTTCATGTCGATATTATGGTGTTTTTTTTAACTCATGTCTATGTTGCGATATTAGATGTGTCATACCTAAAAGATCGTTGCAGGATTGTAAGAATTCCGATCCGTTCAGGCGACAGTACTTGTTTCCTTGTGTGTATGTTGTTAAGGTCTTTGAAGAAAAAAGCGTTGGGCATATTCGGAAATAATTTTGCACCACCGTTCCTTTTCCTGTGCCTTAATGAGGCATGTGGGTTTTCCTTATATGTTAATTGAGTAAAACAGATCCATTGAAAAACATCGATCATAGAACAAGCCTTAAGAAAGAAAGGCTTCTTGACCAAAAAGTATAGGCCCAATTTGAAATAATTTATATATACCATGATAGGTTATCTTAATAAAACTGATTTTAAGAGATTCATACTGATCGCATGATACGGACTTTTTTCTTATAGCTAAGATCATAATTAGGTAATGTTTAAAAATAAAAACAATTCATCCAATGTAGATCAGCCTGCGCTCCCACGAGTCTTAGAATGTACTAGTTGCTATTACTAACTAGAATCGAATTGTGTATAAACCTTACAGTCAGGAAACATTTGGATCGGATAGCATCGAAGGGCGTAATATCATAATCTACGCTTTTTCACAATAATATGATAGGATGTTTAAAAACTAACGATGATGATACACATTTCAGGAATTGAGCAGGATAAGGGTCAATACAGGTGTTAACACAGGTGTTAACCAAATCATCAAGTCCAATCATAAACCTGGTAGCCAAGACAACCCGTGTGTTCAGATGGATAACCAAGAAATCGTTCACCCGGATGGAGGTTGGGGTTGGGTGGTTTGTTTTGCGGTTTTTATGGAAAATCTTATCTTCGATGGAGTATTCTACACGTTTGGGATCATATTTCTAGACCTTACATACTATTTCCGGTCTAACAAAGGCGTCGGAGCATTTATATCTTCACTAGCAATCGGAATTTGTTTTCTTTCAGGTATTACTTGTCATTATTGATAAATAGAAGTCTAAATATTAATGACGTACATACATATTTACATCAAGGTTTCAAACTGTGTTTCATATATTCCACCATGTGTACTTTTAGTGAGAAAAGTATAGCGTATTTTTTTTCTGATCACATGGCGATGGCCTGATGTACCTCGTTCCAGCGTCCAGACATGAGTACTGTTATTTCCCTTTAAATGGTATCTCTCTTTAATCGCTATTTTGAGTTTAACCAAACGTGGCAAACATATTCTTTTGTTATTCCTCAAAGTTCTTAAAACAGTTACTGTCCACTTCATAACTAGGAGACACACATTGATGTTTCAATCGTCCTGTCCAATAGTCACAAGGGACAGGACTCGTTTATTGATGTGTATATAGTAACAGCTTTAGAAACCTTCTGGTACAAAATAACTGGCTGATTTGAAAATAATTTGCAGAGGCGTTCCAATGGTGACACTCTATCAAGATCTTTTCACAGAAGACCTATCAGTTAAAACTTAAAAGCATGACTCCAGTTGTTGGGGCTAGTTTTGCTTATATATATGTATTAACTAATTTATCTTTAAATCTTACCTTTTCCTTTTTGTTAATATGAGTAATTGACCTGTTTGCCGAGGTGTATAATGGTGTTATGTATTATCAAAGAAAGTGATCATGCTGTTGTTAGATGGCAATGTAAACACAAGTTTGCCCTTAAAACACTTATTTTTTGATAGAAAATGATTCATATCGAATATTTACATACTGCAATACTTCATTTCCTGTTGCAATTTACCAATGCAAGAGGATCAACGATGTTAAAGTTTATATACATTCTTCTATGAATTAATGCTATAGATTTTATCATTTGCTATTATAAAATTATCTCTCAAAATGTAGAAATCTGTTTAAAGAAATCAAAACAGCGTACTCGGCCATTATCTTTGCCAAAGATTAGTTTAGCGCCGTTAACGTAACACATATTACTTGCTGTGAATTTTTTAATATATAATTATTCACATTAATAATGCATTACTCTGAGATTTTTGATAGGAATTCTTAAAACATGTGTTGTGTGTTTTGTTTACGTGTTTCAGTAGTATTCTATAAATCACGAACAATGTCACAGTTGTCGAACTGGATCATTAATAACAATATGCATTGCCAAGTATCCCCTTCCCTAATGCAAACACAAAATCACCCTTCTGTGGCAGGCTACTGTTGAAGAAATTGTGAACAATTGATGTAATAGCTCGAAACGAGCAATTTCGTCATGACCCACAATATGTGTATCTCTTTTAATAAGTTATCATTCTGTTTTGCTAAATGACACACAATTGTGCTCGGGTGATTTCAATAGCTTACCTCCTCTTACTAAAGGTATCGTATTAGGTGAACGGCTATGTGACAACTGCAATAGACATGTCTGTGAGTACGTTTAATCCTTTTCCTCATGAAATTGCACTTTGACTTATCTGCAACAGACTCAATTTGTAAACGTTGAAGGAGAAACAAGTTGCTCATGGTTAGCAATTTCCCATGTTGCCACAACATTGCAAGCTTTAGTTTAAAAATGATACTTTACTTTATAGCCTTGATATTTTCAAATCCTTGTTATTCAGATTGTCTGTTTGAATTAAAAAGTTAAACACCTTCTATTCTTCTCAGGTATCGTTGTTGACCCGCTATGCAAGCGTTTTGGTAATCGTATAGTAATGGTACTCGGATCAGTGACTGTTTCTTTTGGTTTGGTTCTCAGCTGTTTTGCTACGAGCATCAGGTTCTTATATGTCTCATATGGATTCGTTGCAGGTAACGTGTATCTTTCAATGTATGTTATGTAACTTATTTTCTCCAAACTTACTGCTGGATTTAAGTTCAAAGCCGTTTTCCAAAGTATTTCATATTTTATAAAGGCAGCAAGTTCACAGTACTTCGTGTTTTCTATATAATTCGTACCGAAATTCAACTATACATTATTTCCGGTAAATGTCCTACCTTCACATCCAAAACAACGTGAAGTATATTGTTGTAAGACTAGTTACGCTAGAAGCATTTACGTTTTGTCAATCATCAGATACAATGAATTCCTGAGCCGAGTTTGCAAAATGTAAAGAGAATGTGTAGAATAAGAACAGAACAGAAAGTAAAGACATCTTCGTTAACATTTATAGATTATGATAGGTTGCTCTTTGTGATAATTAGTTGTCCATGCGTATAGTATTATGCTGCTGATACAGAGGACAGCTACATTTGGACTGCAAACTCTGTAAATTATTTAATTTGAATATTTCAACAAATTGTATTTTTGAATGATGCATGGAAGTGTGTCTCTTCACTTTATAACTCATTCAATAACCGTGTAGTCATTGAAACGTATCGTATTCAATAGAGACTTATTTATTTCCAACTCTCAAATTATCGAACCGATTCACTATTAGGCACATTTTTGTTATGGTATGTGTGTATTGCTGCTGAACGACAAAAGGATTCCGATTGATATTTAACTTAGGCTTGACCTTTTTTGTTACAGGCTTCGGATATGGTATGGTTTTCTTACCGTCTACAGTAGCAGTTACAATCTACTTCAAAAAGAAAAGGTCGTTTGCAACTGGCCTAGCTTTCTGTGGGAATGGTCTTGGGATATTTATAATGAGTCCCATTACGGAGTGGTTATTGCAACATTACACATGGAAGGGAACCTTTCTAGTGCATGCAGGACTGTGTCTCAATGGTATTGCATGCGGTCTCGTGTACCGTCCGCTAATAACCAATGCTAACACTAACACTCGCCATGACGAAACGCCACAGTCAAATCCGTCGACAAGTGCAACAACAACTAAACAGGCTTATGATAACGGTTTAGCTTCAAACGACAATGACCTAAACAAAAACGTACAAATGGAATGTGCTGAAAACTCTGCTAAAAGTTGTTTGAATATTATAGACAAAACACGACAAACATGCACCATGGAATACTGCAATGCAATGATCGTCATAAATAACGAAGATATTACACATGTTGACAGTACATCACCAGCGATAGTCAACGATTATTTAAATAATTCCAACCTTGTGGTCCATAATATTCTACATAGTGTTTCTAATTCCGTTTTAAAGCTAATCGGTGTTGCAACGAAACATATTAAGTCCTGTTTTGTCGAGATATTTGATGTGTCCTTACTAAAAGACGCAAAATTTAGTCTGTTTGTTGTTTCATCTGCTTTGTTCCAATTGAGCCTCTATGTACCGTTCATTTATCTTCCGGACTTATCTCAACACAAAGGTGAGTATTACTCTTTGTCATTTAAACCTTTCGCATATACAACTGATCTATAACAAAGCCTTCAAATAGCTAGACACAAATATGACAATCCTCTACATACCACAGTCTTAATGTTGAATGGAATTGATACTTATTATTGTGAGCAATTTCTCTGTTTCCTACAATGTTTTCAAAATGGTCTGCGGCAAATGTTTCAAATAAAGCCTTCGTTCGGGCATGGGTTGCTTTGCAAGATTACACACAACATGTACATACCATATGTTCATCTCTTTGTTTTACCCGTGTTGAGTTAATATCAAAATATTTTTGAATAGCTTAAATTGAAATTAAAACTCACTTTCCTACTGGAGATAGACAAATAGTGGTTTATGTTCAGTTGTCCTTTGATAGTAAACAATCTAGCTACGCAATTTCGAGTTATTGTGTGTCTTTTACTAGCAAAGCGATTTCTTCGCATTTTACATCAGTAATTAATGTAAACTTCCTCCTTAAATGTGCTTTATTAACACTTTCCTACATGCAAAATGTCTGCAGCGTGTTTTCAAGTGATGTATTTTTACAAAATAAAATTAACTACTTTGAGGCCAAAGGATAACTAGCTCATTATAAGTAAACTACCCTTATTCCATAAATGGTTTAAGTCTTCTGTTGTTGATGCGTAGAAATGTGGCTGCATACTGGAAATGCGTTCAGCGTAACATTTTATCTTCTAAACTGTAACTGTTTTATTTTAGGAATAGATGCTTTTAGAAGTGCTTGGCTCGTGTCATCCGTAGGTTTGGCCAGCACTGTAAGTCGGCTGTTCGTTGGCAAGCTTATCGATCATCCAAACGCAAACAGGCCTATTGTATATGGTGTCACCCTAATTGTCAGCGGCATGGTCTATATTATGTTGCCTATGTTTGATTCGTTCGAAACTTCGGTGTGTTTGGCGATTATTTACGGCCTCTGCCACGGTAATAACAAATAATTTCGGAGTTTACCTTAAGAACTGTCTGCTTCTTTAAAATGATATTATTTTTGAATCGATCAATTGTTAAGCAAATCCCTAGACCTTTTATTTTAAAGGATCTATGCATGAATCCGTGATAATCAAGCACTATCCGCGTCTAGTGTGTCACAAGTATTAACCACTCTCTCATGGAATCGGCTTAATTAAAAAAAATCAAATTACCATTAAAACTAAATTAATTGAGAGTAGTATATATTATTTACTTTTTTATAGTGTTATTTCTGGTCGATTTGTGTGATAAGTTTAATAGGCATCATAGTTAATATGTATCATTGTCAATAGGCATTGTTGATAATGATTCTTAATAAAAGCAAGACATAAGGCGTTTTCTTATAAAATCAACAATTTATTGAATACATGTTATATTCGATATTCAAATATGTTAAGTCCAGAGTTCACACGTTATAAAAGGCACAGTTCAGATAATAAGTGTTCAGATAATATCATCCTGCCACGGTAGCCTTCCTTGCTCACTATTGGTAAAGTTTTTTAGATACACGTGGGTCTGTTTCCCTTTTGTTGTACTTGGGACCTGGTTGACCTCGTTGATATTATCGCCAGGCTCCGGGAATGACATTACCATTTCCATGCTCTTGGTCAACGTCGGCAACGCGGAGACCGGGATAACAATCACACATCAGGTTATGTAGCACTATGTATCCGGAGGTGACTTTCTGTGCATGTCTGGGCGTCAGTTGGATGGTGGTGAAGAGACTCGTAAGCAGTGGACAAGGGTTTTAAAGGCGTTCTCCACGACGCGGCGGGCCCTCGGTAGTTTAATATGCGCTCGTTATGGTCGAGCACCTTTCCACGTACGGCTTCGTCCAAGGGCACAGAGGGAAGGCGTCGTCCACCACCAGGAAGTATGTGATGTTGTAGTCATCACCAGGAATGCGTTCAGTCACAGGGAAGCCCATTCGGTTCTCCTCAAGGGGGTCGCCCCTCAGTGGGCCGTTGTTGAAAAAGCTGGCGTCCGATGCAGACTCCTCCGCGCCAACGTCCGCCCACAGGAATTTGCAGTTGCCGTCAACCACTCCCCGCAGGACAATGGAGAGGTTACCCTTGCAATTGTAGCGCCTAGTGCCGGTGTTCCTAGATGCATTGATGGCCACATGTTTGCTATCGAGGGGCCCACAACAATGGTGATAATTCCACCTGACTCGGAATCGGTTCGCCACTTGGTGCCATCCATCAGGTGTGCTAGGGCATGCATCGTCTCGTCAACGTACTCATCAACGATGGCCTGGGCAACCTCCGGAACGAACCCTGATCCTCAGACCAGGCTCAAGGGGGGTGCTGCAGCCTTGCAGTCGGGACTTGGCGACCCTCTGTAAAAGCTCATGTAACATGCCAGGCTCAATCTGCATGAACCTTCCGAAGTCACCGGCGGCAGATTCCCGCTCCAACTCTTACATCAGAGTACTATATACTGCCCCAACAACGGGGGGCGCCGCTTGATCCACGACTGAACCCACCAACTTAGAGGGTTTAGCTGGTTCCTTAGTTGCTCCCGGGACCTGATCAACTTCAACACTAGATTATACTCGAGCTGCAGTTCCGCCAGACGCCCCCTCAGCAGAACCAGGCGAAGTCGCTCAGTCGGAATAGCCATCCTCTCTCCGCGACGACAGACAGATTAATATTCTAAGCGTTCATTCGCCCGAGCTATTTACCCATTAACAAACGAATATGTGTTGCAAGACTAACGCAAGAATAACGCACGACATACAAGCAGTATTGTGCGAGCCTTTTACGAAATGTAATATTTGTGAGACAATCTTGCAACTCTGTCACGAATATCTTGCGACAGTCGTGGGACAGTTGTGAAACAGTCGTAAGATTGTTTGTATAAAAAAGTCCTCTTCTGGTACACACGACAACATATTTATAGCACAAAAGTCGCAAGACTGTCGTATGGTAGACGCACAACAGCTATAAGACATAGATACCACAAAATATCGTCGAGCAAAAAAGGTCCATGTCCTATTTTGCTTCACGACGGCAAGTCGATGCCACGATGCTCAAAAGTTCGTAGGACTGACTTGCGACGACCCTAGATGATCCATGATTTGCGCCAATTTTCTGTCGTGTCGTGGGTTCGTTGTGACCAAGGCTTAAGTAACCGGCTTTTACGGTAAACTTGCAATTTAACATGTTTTCTCTGGATTAACAATAGACAGATACTTACAATTCATTCATATTTAAAAAGAAAAGAACGTGACATGTTTGCACATTGATTTTGTTGGAGAAAACCGACCTATTTTTACTTCTTCAGGCTACCACACTATAATCATATAGTTTGGACAACA
>JAUELF010168652.1:0-14687 GCA_031471495.1 Clinocardium nuttallii | reverse complement strand
AGTCTTACATCGCGACGTACATTGTTTTTGTTTGTCTGTTTTGTGTTTGACGTCAATTCAACAACTTGTCAGTTATATTATGGCGTTTTCTGCGTCAACTACCAGTACTTCTGGTCCATTTATCCTGACACCAGCGAGTCAATCCCTACAACTCGGAGCACCGAGAGGAAAACAGAGGGAAAAGACATTACTACCATTGTATGTGACCCTATCGGAGATCGAACTACTACTACATCGCCAAGTCGTTCGTAAGTGTTGCTTAATTTATTTTATCACATAGCTTGCACTCCAGGAGTGGCATAAAGCAGTGACATAAATATCATATGTAATAGCCGAATCACTGCACGTGTGCTGTTTTTATATTCATACGTGACGTAGTGTGACGTCACTTTAAATGACAGCATACTGTTTAAAATTGTTCTGAATTTCGGCATGTATTAAACATATTGTTGAAAGAGAATACATCTCGATAAATTAAATGTTATAAGAGCCCTATTGCTTATTTTGTATAAAATCAAAAGGTTATTGCTAGGGACTACTTTTTACAGTGGAAGTATGCATTAGAACTTCGGCGTGAACTTCGGTCACTGTGGAAAGATCTGTCTATTTAAAGATTGAAAACAATCTATTTATGGTGTTATGTAATAAATAGAATCTTACATTTGTGCTTATTTGTTATTGATTGTTTGAAACTCGTCGACTGAAACGAATATGACGCTCGGCAGTGCCTCGCGTCATATTATTTAAGTCGACTCGATTCATAAAAGCAATAACAAATAAGCCTCCATGTAAGATCTTTAAAGTAGTTAAAAGTCATTATCATGGCGAATGTAAATGTTATTAAAAATATGTTATATAACGGCGTACAAAAATATGTTATATAACGGCGTACACAAATATGTTATATAACGGCGTACAAAAATATGGTTCAAATCTTAAATTATGGCGTAATAAAAGTTGTTTAAAGTCATGTATTACGGTGTACGTAAATGCTGTAAGGTTTGTGTTTATCCTCGTGAACTTATCACAAACATTATACAAGGATATATCACGATAGGATGGGTGATGAAACCGTCCATCAGCAGATCGACCCCTGCAGTGATAACAGGAGATTAGATGATCGGCGCGCTTGGTATTTCTTAGACAAAACAACTGTCTGTAGATGTGATACCTTATCTAGACGAACAATATGGCTGGCGATTAAGAAAGTTACAATATATTGGTTACAATACACACCAAATAAATTCCTCCTTTGTTCCCATGTTAATCGACGAGTTTCAGTTCACAATTGTCACACTTTCTAAGCGTTTCGCAAGTAAAACACCATACATCATTGAAAAGAGTTACCTCTAAGCTTTAAAACAACCCAAAGAAAATGGGAGTGGGGGTGGGGGCGGGGTTGGGTCATGCACTATGCAAGAAAGAACTCACTAGGCAAAAATGGTTAACGTAGTTTTGGACCAAATCGGGCCCGGACAAAACCGGTGTTTAGCATTCTCTACTTTCTTTCAAACAATGTCAACATACTCAAAAATAATCAAATCAGTCATTTCGAGTGCATCCTAGACACATTTACAATGAATTTCAACTCAATGTCATTTATTAAATACATTCTGGTGATGGTATACACTCATTTCTACACAAACATGTCCTGATTATTTGACACATAAGGATGTGGTTTGATAAGGATGTTTGAATATAGGCTTCATGAAAAACAGCCAACGTTGTGGACTCTGCGTAAAGTATCGACCCGAGAATCAGCCTAGCCATGCCGCGCAGGTTTACCTGGACAGGCTCTTATCGCCTCCTGTGGATTTTCTGTTTCAGGAATCATTACTCTATACCCATATCCCCCTGAAACGGAATGTGTCGGCCCGGATCAGTCTCCGTGTATGACCCGGCTAGGGATCTAACCTGCGACCATCTGCACTCGAGTCGGACGCCTTACGGTACATTTTCGAGGTGTTTTTTTACGAAGGCAATTGAAATAAAATAAGTTTACAAGTTTAATCTTTGATACAAGATCAAGACTTATCAACAGTAAGTACTGCCGTAGATTACAATATACAAATAATAAACAAATCCGCTACGAAATAAAAAAAAGATATTTAGAAAGTAGGTTAAATATCCCCGCCCCGGGTTGCTATATGTTTTAACCTATCTACATTGCTTCAAGGAATCTCAAAGAGGATCGTGCACGCAAGTACAATTGCTAGAAACCTATTTGAAATTAGGCAAATAAGTTTCGGAGAAGAAGATGTTTAAAAAGAGTCTTTCGTTGGCCTTGGAAAACATAATTCTGTTTGGATCCAAACGATTTAAAGGACAAGGCCATCGATGGTTGCTACATATGCTTCATCACAATTTGCCCCGTGTTAACAAAGCAATAAGTATACCTAATTGTCAATTATCGGAAAGTCGTTTTGCCATTGACCATGTATATATTAAAAAGGATACGAAGTTATAAAGAGGCACGAACGCACGCACAGACACACACACACACACACACACAGACACTTTAAGAAAATTGAACTTATAATGAAAGCTTGTTTTGATATCATTCGACAATAAATGACGAAATATTTTGGAAAAATCCACAAACATGTATATATTCATTAAAGAGAACACACACATGGGGAAGAGTAATTATAAAAGAATAACAAACATTATAAATAATACACTAAATACATGAAAGATGACTAAAACGTTCGTTATATGATAAAGAGAAACCCGTTCTTTAGTTTCTTTTGGAATTCACGCATATTCCCTTTTCTGAAAACAATTGTAATGAACCAGAACGAACTTCCCAAAGCTAAAGGATAAAGTTTCCCAAAATCGTTGATTGCTAAGAGCGAATTATCTTATTGAAAACATTCTGAAAGTAATTTACAAAAATAACTTTCACTATTGGAGGTCCCTGCTGAAATGAATCGTGAGGTTACAAGAATGAATCTCTTGGAATTTGGAGTGGATGATGTAATAGAGTACCGGTACACGTTCTAATGGCTGCAAATCTCATTACATTCTTTTCGTCATGTAAAGCTCATAGTTTCTCATTTTTTAGGAAAAGGAAACTTCACTTTTGATTTTAAATAGTATAACAGGAATAAAGCATGCGTGATAAACATTTGAGATAAAGAATACCTTTATTTTAGAAGGGAGATTATATTGTTTAATTTGGGCTATGAGTTATGACGCCATGGGTCTACATTGATTTAAATAATAGGTTGTTAAAAAGATCACCGTCTATTTTTCCAAATTGCGGGCACGTAGTTATGATATGTGTTCCTGCATAAATGATCATCACATTTCAACAAATGATTTTTAAAATTGTAAAAGAGCAGTTGAGTTTACTACTTAACTTTTCAATTGTTTAAAACACATGTGTCACAAACTACAAATTAAAATGTTTTCGCAAAACGTTCAACAATTACACTTGAACCTCAAACGTTGTTTCATTGATTGAAATTTAAAAGATGTTTAAACTTTTCAATTGATTTAAGACAAATAAAGGCGAATAGTTCAACGTGCTCGCTGGCTCTGTCGCCCCATGTTTAATACTCCACAAATAATTCGTCCAAGACAACTGACTAAATATACCTTCATATACAGACACACCACGCCAGTGTAACAACTAGTGTCGATCAACGGTAAGAAGGAATGACTGAACCGAGGTTTGAACTCATGACCGCTGAACGTAAATCCTCCTTCACCCGTTCAAACTGAAAGACGTTGCCTGACGCCTCTGCAGCAAACGACTTTTGAAAACGTTGCGACAAAAGGATGAATTACTTATGATGAGCTACTTCCTATTTTGCCACAATGTTTCAACTCAAAATTTATTTTTTCATTTATAGAAATTTAACATATTTCGTCTAGTCTTCTACTGTATATTCTATTCATGCAGGAAAGGGTTAAACCTACATAAATAGACACAACCTGAATCGTATTCCCGTTCAGTATGAGATATATAATTATACTTTGAAGCATGGAATCCATCATTCCGTCTGGAAGTATGATGAATGTAAGTTACATAATGAGTTTTTAACATCTGACAGACATATGACCTAAAGAGGGTGTTATAATTACCTGGCTTGTACACATTCAAGAGGGCATGCTTGAGTCGTGTGTCTTCACCATCACAAAAAGGGTACATAGCATTCAGTCGCTATTCAGAGCTTTATAATTCGTTCTGTGGTTACAGCTATAAATATCGATACTCATGCCTAAAACATAGTTGATTCTTTTTTTTTATAATTATTATAACATTATTGCCACCAGGTCAAGACATTATTAAATATGTACAGACGTGCACATTGATTTAGATCTACATAGCTCACAAATGTCCTCAGGTTTATTTGATTTAAATAACAGTGTAAGCTACGTCTTAGTGTTAGCAGTTTAGTTTACGAATTTGTACGACTTGCACTCAAATATAACCATATCAGTTGGATATTCCCAAACCAGGCTTTAACCGTTTTAGTGCCAAATTCTTAACGTGGTTTTGTCAAGCTTTGCATTTGGTACAGTTCATAATCAAGTATAGGTATGACACAGTCGAGAAGAGCATCCCACAGTATAGAGACTTGTCAAAAGGAGCAAACGCGCCGGCTGGCCAGACTGATTGAACTGGCTTCACTTAACCTTTTAATTGCTTGAACAGATTAAGTGAATCTTAATATGTTCAAGCTATTAAACGATTAAGCAAAACAATAAAAATTGTATACAACGTTCATAACGAAAGGCTCTGGCACATTTAAGAAACTGAAACTGCCAGCCAGTGAATAATATATACTTTGCATGTTAGAGTTCAGATTAACTATGCATTATTATGTGAGAGTTCACAGTACATTGTGCGAGAGATATTACTATGTACCTTGCTATGAATCATTTAGTTGAATGGAATACTGTTGTAATAGGGAATGTATTCCTGCGTCTAAGATGATTACCTTTTAATGACAGCATTTCGATTCAAAACAACCGACGCCGATGATACATATATTACTATATGAGCCGTTCCAAGAGAAAAACCAACAAACTAGTGGCGGGGTAGTCCAGTGGTTAACACCCTGGACTGTCAATCAAGAGGTCTGAGGTTCAAATCTCGGTCCGGGTTCTGGGTGCTTTTAAGCATCTCCCACTCAACTAAAGGTTAAGTACTGGTCCTTCCCAGGAAAAATAACCTCGCGTGTATCGGTGCTATACACCGGGCACGTAAAAGAATCAAGGGGTCTTGAGGTCGGAAAGAGCTAGGGTATCGCACCCGGACTCCCTTGTAACTAACTATGTCTGCTCGCCAACTAGTTAATTCTGCAAAGCGGGAGTAAATAAAAAACAAAAAAAACAAAGAAAACACGGTAGTTTCTGCGTAATATATCGACCAAGATCAGCCTGCTCAGTCCGCGCAGGCTAATCCGTGCCGACACATTCCGTCTCATGTGGGAAAGAGGTATTCATTCCTGAAACAGAAAATCCACCGGGGGCAAAAAGTGTCTGATCGGTTTAGCCTGCAAGGCATGCTTAGACTGATCCGGGTTGATACTTTACTCAGAGTCCATAATGTTGGTTCTCTCGTAGAACGTCTCAGATATTAAAAGAATTCAGTTGTTTAAATGTTCAACAGCTATTGTTACCCCATTTCTAGATGCATCCCCATTCTAATCAAACCCATTAAACTGCTACTCTTTTACTGTAAATTGCTGTAAATTAACAGCTCTCCGCTGTAAAAAAAAAAAAGAAGACTAGCATTCGAGTGGTAAAGTGGTGTTGAAAGGGAGCCAGGCCAGGAAATAAGGGGTATAACTGTTTATAACTATAAAATAGTTAAGATCCAGGCAACTATATACTAATATACGGTAGGAATTGCCATACCGTCATTTACAACAATGAAATAATATAGAGTGATGACCAATGTAAAGCGTCTGGGATGATTAAAACAACGTGACTTGTATAAATTACTGTACATGCATATAGTAGTGAAATGAGTCTAACGGGACTTTCTAGTTTGACACTGTTCGGAACAGAAAACAGACAAACATGCGTTTTTAATTACGCTGTGCCAAGGATTTAAGTTTTTCTTATGTGGTTCCGATGACAAGTTAAAGTTTATTTCAATCTATAAACAGATAACGTGTTTTTTCTTTACAGAAAATGAGAAATAATGTTTGCTGCAAAAGAGGAGATTTATTTAGTATTTTGAAAGAATTTTAAAATATGAGAAATAAAAGTTCATTGGTAGTCAAATCGCCTAGTTCCAAGGCATTTATTTATATCTGCTAGGGTTGATCATTTTAAATGTAAATTGATTTGATCTTAATTTTAAAAAAGGGGTTTCTTGAGAATAGTTGTAATACAGTATATAAGCCGTCCCCCGAGAAAACCTACATTATGGCCTCTGCGTAATGAATCGAACCATATCAGCGCAAAGACTGATCCGGGTCGACATATTCCGTCTAGGGGATCGAGGTATAGAGTAATGGTTCTTGAAACAGAAGTTCCACATGGGGCGAAAAGTAACTATGCGGGTAAGCCTGCGCGGCTTATCAGTTTGACTGATCCGGGTCGATACTTTACGCAATGTTGGTTTTCGAGAAACGGTTCCTATATGGACTGATACCTGGAGACAGAAAGATGGACTTCATCAGAAATTGCAGGATTTCCTAACCAATCGCCTTAAGCGGGAACTGCGTAACTGATGACCGGACAACATATCCAGCAAGGACTTGTGGGCAAGAACTTATCAACAGCCAATCACCGATACTATCGTACAGACAAGTGGCGATGGATTGGACATTTATTGCGAAGGGAACATTCAAACACAGCGAGTTAAACACTTGACCAGAATCCGAACGGACCAAGTAACAGAGACAAAGCAATGATCCTGGCGAAACTCTTGAACGATGTCTTGGTGCGAAAAGAAGTCAAGACCACAGATCGACATGATGGAAAGCGGAGATGAGGGACCTATTCTTAACGATGATTAAGGAAGTAAGTAAATGAAATGATATTAAACCCAAATCAAGTTACTTTAATAGCTTATTTAAGGTTGTTTCGTTTCACTAAAAAATCTTTCTGGTGTGGCATTACAGATTATGCAACAAATTGAAATATATTCTACTATTTTGAGATGTTTTTGAACAAAACACAGATCTTTTAGAAGACATACCATTGTGGCCAACTTGGAAATTTAGCAAAATATAATTCATCTTTGAATATGAACATAACATTTTTTTTTTTTAATTGAGACAGTTTTTCCAATCACTCTGAAGCAGACGACATTGATCACACTCAAAGATATTGTCATTTTCTATGTTAACAGTTATTGTATAATTTGGGAAACATTGTGGCAACAGTAGAAATCGCTCTTTGTGTGCAGTTTCTCCTTTTGACTTTTGTGTTTTCAAAAGTCGTCTGTTGTAGAGGCGTCAGAAAGCGTCAGTATCATATATGTTGGAAAGGGTTAATTATGTACAGTGCCCAGACATTATTAACAGAACACATGCAGCTCTCTGATTTAAGTTGAACTATAATTGCCTCATAATGATACACTTTATTGACTCAATTCAATTTTTAATGACCTCATTTTCTGCTCCAATAAAAGTTTTGGATCTAATACAATTAAAAAACATAATAAATGGCACGTGCTTCTTTTTTAACCCAGAAAAGGTGAGCTTGGATCTGATTTTACTCTCGAAAACAGCCGGCTGGTTAATTCTAGAGGGAGATATACATACAATGTAGCTACAGGCAGCTAGCCCAGTCTGGAAATATGCATCGATACATATGGTTGCTTGACCGACTTTTTGTTTCGTATGAACTAATTTATCTTATATCCAATTTCGTACAAACTAGATTAACTTTTCATAAATTGCAGAAGCCGTTGGACGTACACGTATGTATACAGCAAACGACTATATAGAAAACGAGGTTGCGAAAATGGACATTTATGAAGATTTTTTTTGTTTTATATATTGCATAGAATGTTTTCAACGTCATTTGCTATAAAGTGAAATAAATTAATAAAGTGAATACAGGAAAAATAATTAATCTGATGATATACTTAACGCAATGAGCCTAATAAATGAAAAAATGACTGTCAAGAAAAACTACTGTACATATACATGTAGTACATAACATGTTTGTTTACATGTTATATGTTATTTTCTATACATATGTATGTTTGTATATATGTCATATGTTTTTCTATGTACTTATATATATGTTTTATCTATGTACATGTATATATGAGTTTATATACATATATGTATGCAATATTTGATAATTTGTAAATGGCAAAAGGCAAAATGTTTTGCCGAAAAATAAAGAATTGAATTGAATTAATTTGTATAGATTATTCGAATCATCAATCTGGATATCTGCCTGACTATCCGACGTATGTTGTCTATATTCAGTTATGTGTATCATAACGAGAACGATAATTACCATAGTGTCGTTCAATTACAAATCTGTCTTCAGAAATTATAAAAGGTGCACTGTGCCCAAAAATGTGTGCTCAACTATCTGATTGGTAACAAACAATAACAAAAAATGACATATTTTGCAATTGACCAATCAGAAGTCTTATTTGGAGTGAAGCATAGCTATAATTTCTTAGTTAAGATTGCTATAATTTCGGGACCTGCTGACTCATAGTAGGACATTTACCTAAAGCGGAGTTTCTCACAAATCTACAGATAATTACAATCTCTTGAAAGTTGACAATGAACAAAATCGCTGATATTATTTATACTTTTTGCTTTAGGCTTTCTTGTTGCTTTCCTGTTTTCTTTTAAAAATAAAAGAAGTAGAGGCTAAGTTTATACATATTGTCTAAATACATGTATTTACAATTAGAAGATAACATTTTTTGTTATGGCCTTTTCCGATTTGATGAATGTTCTATGTGATAATGTATTGGATATAGTTGATTTGTATTTGTAATGCTAATGTTTCTCATAGCTCGTTGGACTTATGCTTTGTTCAATCAATTTTGACACTTGGGTTGTCACATGTTTTTCAAGTAATGAAAAGAAGTATAATTACTACTCAAACTGCATAGGTGGGGCGACTTTAAACGTGACTGGGGTAGCTTCCCTTTAAGTTTAGGTTTTTATAACTAAAACCAAACTCCGATGGACATGTTACGCTATTCTATAAATGCACGTGTGTGAATTACCTTAATCATAATGTTATAACATTTTTGTATATCATGCTTTCATGTTAAATATATAGAGGATATTTGTTTGTTTCAGTGAAAGATCGATTTTTATTTCATGGAGTGAAGACAAAAATATTATTCTCACGAGTGGCTCTGCCACGAGTGGGAATAATATTTTTGTTTTTCATGGGAAAAAAATCGATCTTTCACTGAAACAAACGAATTTTCTTTTTATTTTAGGCCATAAAAGGTCTGTTTACCATTTTGTGTATATGTTATCACGTGCAGTGCCTCCAGATTTATCCTGTTGTGAGCCCCACGGTTTTAGCGCAGTTTGTATTACTACCCGGAGAAAAAATCCAGTATTTTTTGTGGAGATTGACGTGAAAATAATTAGAAACATTGCATAAAGTTATCATTTTAATTTACATTTTATTATTTGGAGGCACATTATCTAATAAAATATAAATACACTCCATAATTAAACCAAAACAAAAATCATGAACAAAAGTAGTTCCGGCAAAAAATAGTAATTTCACTGTTTGAAAAGTGGTAATTTCACTGCTTGAAAATGGTAATTTCACCGTTTGAAAAAAGTGGATTACCAGATTCTATTTCACTGAGATATCTCTATAATCCATCGATAGGCATAAAATAAATTAGGGATCACATATGCAGACTGTCCCGATAGTCTTCAAATTATCGCATCGGTGGTGTAGTACGAGTGGTCGTGGGTTCGATCTCCGGTCGGGTCATACCAAATATTTTAAAACTGCTAGAAATAGCTGCCTTCCTTGGCGCTCAGGATTATAGGGTTTGTATTACGAATTACTGGCTGGTGTCAGGAGAAATGGACCGGTAGTAATGGTAACTTACCCCGGAAACACCGTGATATGACTAAAGACATGTTGAAAGCGGCGTTAAACAA
Source organism: Clinocardium nuttallii (assembly GCA_031471495.1). Classification (NCBI taxonomy): domain Eukaryota; kingdom Metazoa; phylum Mollusca; class Bivalvia; order Cardiida; family Cardiidae; genus Clinocardium; species Clinocardium nuttallii. The sequence continues at coordinate 4,602 of JAUELF010168652.1, read as the reverse complement.
TAAACAATCAATCAAACAATCAACATTCTCTTTCAACACATGTAGGCTTGATCAACTATAGTAATGACAATTTAACTATTGGATTATTTGTCATCGGTTGATATTTTTAAATCAAGGTTGAAAGGATATTGCGCGACAAATTGTTCTTATAAACACCAACAACGTAATTGTATTTGATTAGTTGGTATGTTACGACATTGTCAACATTGTTTCAGTTATATCACGGCGACAGTTCACGTATTCATGATACAGGTAAACAAACAAGTACCCGGCTAGAAAAGTTGCCTTGCTGGCACTCGACTATGACCATAGCGCCGAGACTGGAACACCAAATGCAAGACAATTATTAAACTATTTAAAGATACGCATAGAGGAGGAAACAAACAATTTGAAGATAAAGACAATTTGCCTAAGCAGACACGTGTTTTTTCCAATCGCAATTCAAACATACATGCAAATAGTAAGAACAAAACAAATCACATCAGACAACTATATGTGTGGTATTTTATACTGTTTGTGATTAGCGATTAATTCCTGTTGATTCTTACAGCGTTATGCAGGTGCAAGTTAAAAGGAAAATGCAAAAAACATTGCACAATATTGAAGTCATAAAAAACCAAGTCCTAACAAAACGTGATCAGTGTTGTTTATCAGTAAACATTTGGCAAATTACTTTACGTTCCTCATGCATTTTTCTCAGTCTAATCGGACATATTACACCGTATTTTGATGATATTTGAAGGATATTTGATTTTTGGATGATATTAGATTTAATGAAGATTTGTCATTTATTTATACGAAAGAGTCACACACAGTTTGAGATATACAAAATACGGGATTTCCAATTGATGCGTCTATGCCATGGTGGTGTAATTCAATACGTCGATATATTCTTAAATGTTGGTATATATTTCTTATTGGACTAAACAACCCTTTTTAAAAAGTATAGCTAAATTATAGAAATTTCAAAGACATTCTTTTTATCGAATTAAAAAGTGCTGAACTCCAGATGTTGATCAAAATTTTGAGTTGTTGAAACTTCTCTAAATATTGCTAACAGTGACCAAAAAGGTAAGTAATAAGTAGTTAAAAACCATTTTGACAGTAAATGTTGAAAAATTGTCAATTGAAAAGTCATGAAAATGTACACTTGGTATTGGCTTACTTGGTATGTCTACCCAGTAAAAATGAAGCATAAACGATCAATATTTAAAAGTTGGTGGTACTGGAAAGTGAAATTATTACTCTAATTTTATCCCAAAATTATGATTCTGATATTTCAAGACAACTTTTAAACAGTTTGAAAATGTTGACTATACTATCTATTTTCTGGAGTTCAGCACATTTAAATTGGGTAAAATATCGAGATGAATATAATAATCCCTCCCATTTTCATGTGAACCATTCTATAAATAGCTTGGCAATTTGTTGGCATTATATAAACGGTAAACGGTAATTTTTGGGAAGAAGAACGGATGCCATTCAAACTTGCAAATTTGCAAAAGCACCTCTAATTGTTTTATGTACCTCAGCGTGAAATTAACACGTGACCTCTGTAACTGACCTTGATATTTTCTCCTTTCATCGGAGCTAGTGGATTTGTTTAATTAGGTATGGGTGTAACCATAGCTTGCTACACGAATGCATTACACCGATATGGAATAAGATTGAAACTATGGGCTGCTTATGTATTGTAAAACTTATTCCTTTAAAATCCTATAATATAAGTCTGGTATTAATAAAAATGGCGATTACGTTGAAACAGTCAGTGATCCTTTAATGTCTGATACAATTTTGTTTTTAAGAGTTTCTTCTTCTTTTAAGCCTTTTCAACGTGAGGTACCAGCTACAATGTGTTCAATGACTTAGATACAACACTTACTAACTCTATCCAATATATGTTTTTAAATTGCAGAAATTGGGATAAATATATATATATAGAAAATAGACAGACAGACATACAGATAGAGACTGAGAGGGAGAGAGATAGTGAGAGATAGAGATAGAGGGAGAGAGAGAGAAAGAGAGAGAGAGAAAGAGAGAGAGAGGGAAATATATATAGATAAAGCGAGTGAGAGAAAGCAAGAGAAAGCGCGCGCGCGAGAGAGAGAGAAACAGATATATACAAATATAAAAAGCGAGAAAGAGAGAAAGTCTGAGGAAGCGAGAGAGATAAAGGGAGAGGGAAAGAGAGAGATAAATGGAGAGGGAAAGAGAGAGAGATAAAGGGAGAGGGAAATAGAGAGAGAGACACACACACAGAGAGAGGGAGAGAGAGAGACATACAGAGACACCTATAGACGCACAGAGACATAGATAGAGACAGACAAGGCAGACAGAGACAGAGACAGACATAGAGAGAGCGAGAGAGTCATAGACAGACATACAGACAGAGAGATGGAAGATTAATCTGTCAATCTATCCGGGATGGAAATACATTATTAGGAAGTTAATAAGACAAGTACCATGACATGTTAGAGCCCGTTTATAACATGGTTAAACAATTGTTGGAATGCGTTTGTACTCCACCCACCAATTATTTGGTGCTTTTAGTACCGTTAAGCTTTTTAAATACTGTAGAAACGCGATAAACATGTCTAAGAACTTTCGCAATTTTATCACTAGTACTTCACTTTGCCACAGGATAACCCTTTCGCTCATATAGACGATCTCTGACGCCTCTGCAGCAGACGAATTTTTGAAAACATGGTGAAAAAAAGAAGAAAATGCTCAAAACGAGCAATTTCTCCTTTTGCCACAATGTTTTCTACTTTTAGTCATAGGTTATTCATTCAATTAGATTTGCTATCATTTGACAACATACGCTGAAAGTCGTCTGCTGCAGAATTGTCATATGAGGGAAAAGGTTAATTAAACACCACTTTCAATTTACAACAGTTTTCATCAGGATGAGCCTACAAAGTGTATTTATATTCGGTTACAGAGAAGTTATCGTATGTGTGTTGCCTTTGGTTCTTGTTTTGTTTATTTTAATGGTGTTTTACTTCGCTTTCAGCAAACGTTCAGTTATACGACGGCGTTTTCCGGGTAAATTACCAGTGCTACCGTAGCCATTGATCCTGACGCCAATGTATCGGTAACTCAGTCGGTAGCGACGCGGGCAGTCAATCAGCGGTTGTCAGTTCAAACCTTACTTGGCCATCATTCTCTCCGACGTTTGACAAAAGTCCCCGTGACAAGCGTCATTCTTCTTCCACCGTTTGGATAAAAGAATATGTGTTATAGCAGTCAGTTGCTTTGAAAGAATGTTGTGTGTATTACTGGTGAGGGAAAGCCATGAACAAAATAGTTTTTGAACTGGCCGCCGTGATGTGACTGATCTTTTTTAAAGATGGCGTTAAACCACAATCAATCAATCAATCGGTCCCCGCAACAACTGCGATACCAGTTCCGAAGAAAACACTATGGCTACTGCACACTTGTTGTCTTTGGCTAATATTTCGAAATGTATTGTTGTGTATCATCATATTATATGAAGATAAAAAGCTATTTGAGATTAAGCTAAATAACTAGATAAATGTATTTGTTATATTGCGAAAAACAATTTTATGATGCCGATACTAAATTAAAACATCGTACCGTGATTGGAACGGAAATGAAGACAGCGCCATGCGAAAACTAGCAGTAATAAAGTTTCGTTTAGTGTGCATTGCGATTACAAATAATAGTAATGGCTGACCTCCTTTGCGCACAAGGTTGTGGTGCTAGCATACAGACTGACTGGATGTTGTCAGAATAAATGGACCGGACGGACTGGCAGCTTATTCAGGAAACGCTCTGGTATAACTGTAACATTGTTTAAAGCGACGTAAAACACCAATCAATCAATCAACTAGTTTAGATCACGAACGATGTTCAACAATCAGTTGTTAATAATGACCGCGGTGATCAAGTTGCTTTAATCTGCTGGTATATAGTTATGGATAAAGTTTTTGAATTTGCAATCGAATTATAAATGTGTAATGGAGGGATTGGATTCAGAATGCACTTGATTGAAACGGAAACTTTGTTTATTTCTTTGAAATATTTTATGAACAAAAACACATATTCATTTGACGTAAACATGCTTATGTGCTTCAAAATAATCAATGCTGATTTACGAGATCATAAAAGCTTATTATCGTATTCCATCGCCCATCAAAACCGCATAAATATAACCGTGCTACATGTATCTCGTATACAAGCATATATAAGCCGAATTACGAGAAAAACAACATTATCGATACTGCGTAATGTATCGACCCAGATCCGCCTACGCAATCCGCGCAGGTTAATCCGGACCGACGCATTCCGCTTCACGGGGATAGAGGTATATAGTAATGATTGGTGAAACAGAACATTGGAGGCGAAAAGTGTCTTTCCGGGTTAGCCTGCGCGTCGTGCTTAGGCTAATCCGGGTCGATACTTTACGCAGAGTCAACACTGTTGCTTTTCTCTTCTTCCAACTTAATGCTTTTAAGCAATTATCATAGGCCAATGTTCACAACGACCCATACTACATGTAACGACCCATACTGCATGTAACGACCCATACTACATATAACGACCCATACTACATGTAACGACCCATACTACATGTAA
>JAUELF010168541.1:0-14687 GCA_031471495.1 Clinocardium nuttallii | reverse complement strand
CGATGACGTAATAAAGCTAGTTGCTGTTCCCTAACATATTCTTACTGTGTACCTTTTTCATTTGATATACTAAATATATGTATTTGTTTGTCTAAGCCATACTCTTCCACTTTGTAAATGGCCCTAGACAAATTGTGTCGATACTTGCCAATAAAGGATTGAATTGAATTGAATTGAAATGAATTGAATTGAATTGAATTGAATTGAATTGAGTTGAATTGAATGGAATTGTTAAACAGAGAATCAATGATCAATTTATTCATAATTTGATAAGTCGCTTAAGTTATTTTACAAGAGCTTTTTTTTTATTTAGAAATGTGCAATTTTAAATTCCAAGAATGTTTTGATTGTTGCAAAACATTGCTCAGCGAAAGCTAGATTACAGGTTTCTCGCATAGATTACAAATGGAGGCTGTGCGTTGGGTTAATTCTTATAAAATACCCCGTGAACAAAAAGGTATGTACTAACTGTAATGTTTTGGAAGATGAATATCACATTATTATTGAATGCAGCCTTTATCGCGATTTACGATTGAAATATATTGATACCTGTTACGTTACTCACCCAAAGTATGTTTAAATTATCTCACTTGTTAGGTCGGAAAATCATAATTTAGAGCTATATATGACCAGATGGCGTACAGTGTAGAGGAGTGCGGGGTTGTTCACCCTGGATATCTGAATCTACACTGATCGTTCATGTTTCGAGTTAGATTTTGTAAGTCAAGTTATTGAATGGAGATGAAAGAAAAGTTCCAAAAAGAGTTATCCCTCATTATGCGATATTTCCTTTGTTAGTGGAAAACATTGTGTCAAAAAGGAAAATTGCACGTCTTGTGCAATTTCTTCTTTTGTCACTATGTTTTCAAACATCGCTTTAGAAAGGAGATTCCAAATACTAAAATATTAGTCTTTTCAAGTTCAGCCTCTTTATCGGAAATTATCTGATTTTTTTTATACTTTCTTTTTGCCTTTTCTTTTCCACATTTCGAACCCACGTGTCTGTATATTTATGTTTGTCAATGACTATGTTCTATGTATACGTCAAAAACAAACAAGCTGTTCTGTTCTGTTCTTTTACAAATGAGTGTAAAGAAGATTGCAAAGAAGATTGCTATCTGTTAGACGGCGTTGCTACATGCCTGGTTCTATGCTGTTAAGACACTGACCGTCACAGCGAATAGTACATGTTAATTACATACATGTTATACATTAATCATTTCCCACACACAACACATCTGCAACAGACGATTTGAAATCATGTTAGCAAAAATATGGACAATTTCTTAAATTGAAAATATGATTATTTAATAGAGTTGAACACATTGGGGCAAAAGGTGAAATTGCTCATTTCATAAGTAATTTCTTCTTTTGCTAAAATGTTTTCAAAATCTTCTTCACCGGCGTCAGAAAGCGTATACATATGTGCGGGAAATGGGTGAATGATAATGTAATGTTAGGCGACAAAGAAAAAAAAGCTAGGTTGAGCAGGCTGGTATTTTTTAAAAGTGTTTTTGTTTTATGTTTTAATCTAGTATACCAGCACAGCGCTTATATGAATAACCAAATTACTAATCTATGAATACAATTTTCTTACGATTATTTCCGGCTTTGAGGTTCTTTGATGCGGTCTCATCCGGTGTTGGGAAATCGTCCGGGTGCCACACACGAACTCTCACATAGCCTGTTGTACTCATCTCCTGATGGCCAGACGTCCATGACAGGTTACCTGCGGACATGACAATATAACTCGAACCTGAGATATTTCTAGTACGAAAGCCGAATTTAGAGGGGTTTGACATTATGGCAAATTCTCGGCTATTGTATACTTTATTTGTTTTCCTTCACACCATTATCTAGGACATATACATGCTCATTAGCATTCATAAATATTTAGACCACCGGCCCATGACAGATCGCTAGGACATATACATAGCTATATACCTTTTATTCAAACATACTTTTATAAGTTTTAGTCATGACCGACCGCTAAGATATAGGCATAACCATCGACAATTTATTTATTTTTTTGGGCAACAAATTACAGTATATATATTTACAATTATCAACATCTTACGTTTGACAGTACACATTAAACTTATATAAACAACATAGGTCTGGTTAGACTAAATGGTGCAGGAGGCTGATACTTCGAATATATTTTTAATAAACACTAATTTGGATGTAGTTGTTCTTTACAAAAAAGTTTCCCAATTGTTTTCAAATGATTGTTGCATTTGTCACTTTTACTTGATATTATATTTTAAAAAAACAAAGAAACATTAACGGAAAGGGAGCACAATGAGTGTATGTATACCATACATGTATTATAAATACTGCTATTGCACAGTGTGGTAAAATTCTTCACTGTCAGGCTGTATCTAGATTGATTGATTTATTTTACTTATATCGCAAGGCAAGTTCACATATGAGGCGTCCCGCGAAAAAAACTACATTATGGCATCTGCGTAATGTATCGACTTGATCAGCCTCCGTTGTCCGCGCAGACTGATCCGGGCCGATACATTCCGCCTCAGGGGGATAGAGGTATAGAGTAATGATTCCTGAAACAAAAAATCCTCAGGAGGCGAAAACTATATGTCCGGGTAAGCCTGCGCAGCATGCTTAGGCGGATCAGGGTCGACACTTTACACAGAGACCACAATGTTGGTTTTCTCTCGAGACGGCCCATATCCTTGTGTTTCCAGGCTTTCACGCACCAGTACTCAATTTAAAAGTATTTCTAAGCAACTGGCTGTCTTTCACATATACTCTAAACCAATTAGTGGAAAGCCGAATAAGGCTTGTCGCATTGAATTTTGTCAGACGTCGGAAAGAATGCTGACCGAGCTGGGCTTCGAACTCACACTTCCTAGTTTGACAGCCCGCGTCGTTACCGACTGAACTTCCAGGCTCGACTTGCTTAATTTATAAAAAAAATCATAAATGTTACTTCTGAAACACTTGGTTCTTCTCTTCAGTGTACATTAATATAATACAACAAAAAGAGATCCCTTTTATCTGACGCGGATCTAACGTATTAATGATCCTACCCGTATATATAATGTATGCCTGTTGGAGTACAGAGTTGTCGTTCGTGGCCCCGAATAATCGGACTTGGTTGATGTTGAAGACACAAATTACCCCGCCTCTAAGCCCCTGATCATTGTCACCATGGGCGGACCCGATCCCCGGGTAGATATATCCTGTCGAAGGTGACCGGACCTGTAAGTTAAATGTGAAATGAGATCGTTCACGTGAAAAAAGGTAAGAGTTGACTTTTGAGAAGAGTGTAGATTCAGATCAAGCTTTGCATCCCCAAAGTCTGGTCATGATCTTCACACATTACTAACACAGGCTAGTTAGGTGTTTCTATCAATTTGTGTATACTGTGATAAGAGTATATGTACATGCTTATTTAACCTACTCTGTTCAGAAATGCCAACTTGTGCCGTTTCCCATTGACGGACACGAAGGGTCTAGTTTAAACGCGTACCCGATACCGTGTTTATAGATTGTCCCGAATTGAAACGACCTGAAACAATATAACTTTGGGAGAAAAAATTGCATGAACATTAGTCCAACTTCGAACGGTTGACAGTCGATAATTAATCCCTTCTCCCGGCCCGTGTGATCGATCAGCTCAGGGAACCAGCTTTAAATGATACATGGCGTCACGGGGGTTTGCAGGCTTCCCTTCTTGTGACGTCTGTGGCTGATCTTGGTTTCATGAAGTTTTGATTTTCAACCACGTCTGCATGTTAGTGAATTGATAATACAACGAACTTAATCATGTTTGCTATTTGGATCACATTTGCTGAATTAACTCATAAGCAAAGAGAAAGTAAACAAGAGTAATATATGTCTTCTATTGTTGGAATATTTAAAAAGAAAAGAAGAAAAAAAGAGTATTTTCAATTTTAGCTCAAAATATAGATCTGCTATAAAATATATAAAGAATATTAACGTTGTGTTGCAGTAGTGTTAGGTCTCTTTGTAGTTTACTACAAAATTGATATCTCGCGAGATTGAAAGTCGAGTGAGATGTAAATTTTCTCACCGGTTCTGAGTACAGCAAAAGACAAAGCCACGTATATGTAATGCTATTTATTGCATCATAATTTCCCCTTAATTTACATACTTTATACAACATTTTGAAATGCTTAAACTTCTGCAAATATTGCAAATAGTTACACGAAATTAAGTAATAAGTAGTTCAAAACAATGTTGGCAGTAATGTTGAAAAGAAGTCAATTGAAAGTCAATGAAAATGTACAACATGAATGAAGCATAAACGATCAATATTTAGATGTTTAATGTACTCGAAAGTGAAAATATTACTCTAATTTAATCTCAGAATTACGATTCTAACAGTTTAAAAACTTTGAGTATACTATCTATACTTTTGAGTTCAGCTTCTTTAAAGACAGACAAAATATAAAATTAACATGTAAAAGTAAGGCAGTATCAGGAATAATAAAGATGGAACGTAAGGACGTAGGGTTCCAGGACATACTCGTCAAGTACAGGAGACATTATACTGACAGATGATTGCACTCGGAAAGTAGATTTGAATTGATACCATCCACTCCACATACAATTTTGTTCTAGTTCTATTTTCGACAAACTTACAAACTTAATAGAGTAACTTCTGTTACTAATTATAGACAATGAATAGGTTACGAACACTGACAGTGTTTGATTTTCGGACAATTTTGTTTGTATTTGCAAGGAGTATTTGACGTCTTCGCCCGCTTACATAAAACTACTGAATTAACTGGTAGAAGATTATATATACAGTAGGATATTATGCTGAATAGAAATGAGCCAACAGTGACAATGTGGACTCTGCTTAAAGTATCGACCCGGATCAGACTAAGCATGCCGCGCAGGCTAACCCGGACAGACACTTTTCGCCTCGTGTGGAATTTTCTGTTTCAGGAATCATTAATCTATACCTCTATCCCCATGAGACGAAATGTGTCGGTCCGCATTAGCCTGCGCGAACTGCGAAAACTGATCTGTATCGATACATTACGGAAAGTCAATAATGTTGGTTTTCTCGCGGGACGGCTATTATATCAATTAAGTATTTTTTTTAAACGGCATGTGTTAAACTATTTTATCTTAGCGTAAGCAAGCAATATGACCTTGAACAGAATTAGTCTGCTCCGAATTATGTCACCCTCAATGAGAAATGTATTGACCATAAGTTATATTTAGAGAAAACGAATTAAGAAACATCGATCAGACATGTATTATGCCTTTGAAGAAAAATGACAAAAGTTAACCCTTTCCCACATGCAAACGCTCTGAAACCTTTGCAGCAATCGACTTTTCAATAATTGTTCTTTCCATCTATACATTTATTGAAAGTTCCACATTTTGATAACAGTTATTTCACAGATGTGTTGTATGAGGGAAAGTGGGTTAAGGCGATTTTCCTTGTTGGCACGGGATATACAAACACTATTATTTACTCAAAATACAAAAACCTCTTGACTTGCAATACAGGTCAAAGGGGCGGGTTCTAATCGTAGCCTCTGATACTTGAAAGAACTTTGACCTTGATGGACTCTTTGCTGAATAGTTAATTGATAACTGTAAACCTTCAGGGGGAATAATGGATAAGAAGACAAATGAGCCGTCCGCGAGAAAAGCAATATTGTGGACTCTGCGTAAAGTATTGACCCGGATCAGCCTAAGCATGCCGCGCAGGCTTACCCGGATAGACACTTTTCGCCTCATGTAGCGTTACTGTTTCAGGATTCACTATTTTATACCTTTATCCCCCGAGACGGAATGTGTTGGCCCTGATCAGTCTACGCGGACAGCGCGGGCTGATCTGGTCGATACATTACGCAGATGTCATAATGTTGGTTTCCTCGCGGGACGGCTCAGCTGATCTTAGTTACCGTCGTACAACTCCATGTATATGTTTATCTGTCAGTAAAACACGACTGTTCGTGTTACCATGTATATGTTTATCTGTCAGTAAAACACGACTGTTCGTGTTACAGCTAAGATCTCGGCGATGTAATACTACCTGCTATTCGAATGTCAGCAATACAACGGCAGTAGTACAACGTTTTATTTACACCCACACGTTTATGTATTTCAGTCGAGACCTGTCAGATTTCTTTGATTCAGTTGACAAAAACAATTCAGGAGATGTATCTCTAGATGAACTGAAATCCTTTTTGGGCAACGTGGATGAAGGCAAAAGTGAGTATGGAGTTACGTTTGGCCCGTGCCTAGCAATTTGGGGTTTTAATTAAGCTCTTCTCTGTCATATATTAACGTTATATTGATATAAAACTAGTTTTGCTACAGCTCTACTATGTTATTAAAAGATACGTCGAGGACTAAATTACTTGTAGCTGGACAGTCTCGCCCGAATCTTCACTGTACGCAGAGGCATTAAATCTCAAATCGCTAGACGCGGCGCAGTTATAATAACATCCTAACAAACAAGGTAATGTGTTGTCAACTTGTCATAAAATGGATATACAAAGTATCGCTTTATCGTAGGCAACCAACTTTGAGACGTTTTGTTGTAACTTGTCAATGGTGTTTAATGCCGTTTTTAACAGTAGTTAAGTTATATCACGACATTGCCATGGTAAACTACAACCACTAATGGTAAGTTTCTTTTTACACCGGCACACCATTCGTCATACATTGAGTCGTTTTGTTTTTAATTATAAATGGTGTTACACGCCGTGTTCAATAGTATTTCAGTTATATCACGACATAATCATGGTCAACTATAAACGCTTATGGTTATTCCCTTCCAACACCGACACACCATATATAATGCTACTATAATCATGGTCAACTATAAACGCTTATGGTTATTTCCTTCCAACACCGACACACCATATATAATGCTATCACTATAATCATGGTCAACTATAAACACTTATGGTTATTTCCTTCCAACACCGACACACCATATATAATGCTACTATAATCATGGTCAACTATAAACACTTATGGTTAGTTCCTTCCAACACCGACACACCATATATAATGCTATCACTACAATCATGAACGTCTCAAAGCGTAGTAGGGTTTTCACGAAAAATTACCTGTCTAATGAGTACAGTCTTGATTGATAATTTGCCAATCAGCGAAACATAACTTAACATGTACATGTATATAATCAGCTATATATGGAACAACAGTAAGGCATTTCCACCAGGGCTACAGCGCAGTCTGATCTAGCTTTACACTGTTTCTTTTGTTCTTTTGCACATACTACATTTAGAGCCTTAGCATGGATGCATAGACGGGTCCTTTTCGACATGTTTAGTAATTACTTTGATTTATCCTGAAGCACCGCTCAGATGTTCCCGTTTTAACTGTATTTCAGAATTACTTGCCGATGTAGACACAATGCTGAAACAGTTCGGCGAGATGGATAAAGACGGGTCAGAGTCAATATCTAAGAGTGAATTTCTTGCCTTCATGAATAAGAATTATTAAACATAAAAACTGTGCGATTGTGATTAAGTTGTCTTTTCCTAACAACCTCAACAAAGAAAACGATACGTCAACACCGTTCGCTAAATTATAAAGATATAACCATCGCCAAACAAAATAGAGTGCGTATCCCTGTATTGAGATTCGTGTTTTGTTCAGCCATTTGAAATTGACTTTAACTGGCTCTGTCTATAGACTATGTTAGGGATATAAATATAATATCCCAACAGTATAGAGCCTGGTCAGACGGTGGTGCGTATGCTCCAACTGGCCTGGATCTATACTAGTGGCACAGGCTTTATAAATCGGTTTCAGCAGTCAAAGAGTCTAGAAACAATACATTTTGTCTTATCCTTACAAACACAAACAATTATTATTAATTCTAAATAAGATTATACAAATAAAGAATGTGTTACTGTATGTTGTGTTCGACCCTACTTCACGACACTTATAGTTTCGGTCACAGAAAATAACTTAAAATATTTGTTTGTTTGTTTTATGAGGGTACTGTTTGGACATTATTACGGCGACAGTACAAGTGTAAATGATTCCCGAATGGCAAACGGTACCATGGACATATCTATGCACGTGGCTAATAAAGTTGTATATTTAAAAAGAAAAGAAAAAAGAATAATGCCTTGCCCATGGGCACTTAACCACCATGCCCGTCGTACATGATTCGGACCCAGGACGACCGGTCCAAAATGCCCTTACCAAATGCTCCATACAGGGCCTTGGACGATTCAGAACAAATAGTTTTATATTATCTGCCAATTGAGCAATGTTGAACTAAAACATCACTAGAGACATACTGCGCCACAACAAAGCTTAAGCCATCTTCAAGTTGTACGACAGCCGCCTTTAAAAAAAATCCATAGTTAAATCCCCGGTTGAGTCATACAAACAACGTTTAAAATGGTAGATAATAATATGCGGTAATGGTAACCCCATGTTGTACCTTGTATGTACCTGGGTGAAATAAAGAATTGTTCTGTTCTGTTCTGTTCTGGTTACGGGTATAGCATTACGACTAGACTGATTAATCGGTGACATTATATATACTATTCGGTAGCAATGGTTAACTACATAGGAAGTGCTGCTGAAATGATGTCGTACACGGCGTAAAACACCGTACAAACGACTGTCATAATATCAGGTTATTATAGCAAGTTCAGCTTCGATAATCCATGTCCGTATTCATTAGATATACATTTTAATTCTAATATTGAATTCACAAATAAAGCGATTTCAGATTGGCCAACCCATATGATTTAGTCAAACACAACGTATGTTACTTTGGAGATAAGAACGTTCCCATATGATTTAGTCAAACACAACGTATGTTACTGTGGAGATAAGAACATTCCCATAATTGAGCCGTCCCGCGAGAAAACCAACAGTATGGCATCTACGTAATGTATCGACCAAGATCAGCCTGAGCTGTTCGCGCAGACAGATCCTTGCCGAAAAAAAAGGGGATAGAGGTATACAATATATATATTCTTTATTTCCTCCAATACTGAAGAGCATTACAATACATATAATACAAAAAGGTTATCTAACACATAGTATTAAACAAAGAGAATAAATGAACACATCAAGAAGAAAAGAAGATCGAACATATAAAATTGCATTGTAAACACTGATGAATAACTTATACGTGGGTGGTTTATGTAGGTTATCGCAAGTTGTAAAATGTTTGAGATGTGAGTATATTTAGCATTCTTATCGAAACGAAAAACAAGGCATGCAAATGGCAAATCGTGTTTATTCCCCATAGTTTTAGTAGTTTTAAAACACATGCCAGTGATACAACTGAATATTATTTTAAACGGCGTAAAACACTGTTTGAACGACTGTCACTTTATTTGGGAAGGGGAGGCAACTCTAATAATCCAGGCCTGTTTTTAACCAACAATACACACACATGCCAGTCTACTTCTGATTTGAAATTCACAAAGTAACATGATTTCTGACTGGTTACTTCATATAATTTATTTAATAAAAAACTATGCTAATTTTGGATTTAGAATATTATCCAAATTTGAAGAATCTACGCGTCGTGGAATCGAATTTCGACTCGATAATGTATTCTTTCCGATGATTGACAATTATTTTTCTGATTAGCAAAAATCGTCTGTGATCGATGTATTCAGAAAAGCATTTAGGAAAGATTGTATGTGTAACAGTGTGCGTGTAGCTCGCGTGCGAAAACGTTAGGAACCGCACAGGTTTGTAAACGTATCGCCGTTTCATTTCTGAAATCTTATTTTAAACTATCTAAACTCCGATACGATAAATGAAACCGGAATAAAAGACGAATTGTGACAAGGGAGGTAACTATTAACTATTATATATAAATTTATTAGCTTAAGTGTTGCCCTTTACCTTAAATTAATCTCGCCCAATGTCAATATGATAGATATTCCTATATATGTTAAATTGTTTTTTGGGCTTGGCCTTTTTCACAAGTTGGTACTGGTGATAGTCTAGGTTGATATTTTTCCTTTCTTTATTCCATTTAAAAAACGGATGCAATATTTATGTTATTGCATTTGTATGGGAATAGTTCCTTCGGCTGAGATGTCTGAGCTTGCGAAGACAAAATTCCGCCGAAGGAACTCGTTCGTCCAACACAATATTTCCCCTCATTGATGCAATAACCTATTATACATTATAGTTACTAATCTTATTTCCTTCATACCAACTCTTCGGTAGACGACAAGTAGACGACTATAAAAACACGAAGGCAAAATATGGACAAATCCTATGAATTAACATATAATTAGTCAATAGAGTTAAAAACATTGTTACTAAAGGAAAGTTACTCATTATAAGCAATTTCTCCTTTTCACAAAGTATACGAAAGCCATTTGCGGAAAACGTGCGAAAATGCATCTGCAGGTGAGAAAAAAGAAAGAGTACTTTTTCGAATAAACCATATTTTTGAGAAAGGAATTAACAACCTGTGTGAAAATAAGCCCCGCCTAGAGAATTGGGTATTATAGATTCTCTGAGGTTTGCCATCATGTTTATAACTATGTTTAAAGTGTACAGCTTAGAATCAATTCTAGTTATATCAAGGTAAAGATGGTGAGTTTAGCTGTCAACAGTATAGGGCTTAGTCCGACGACACGGGATTCACATACACGTAAAACGTTAGGGGCAATACACTTCTTTTTCTATATTTAAAGTGGTATTTAGGACTTAATTAGATGTAGACGGACATTGAAAGGCCTGGTGAGATTGTTTGAAACATGAGCTTGCCCGAGTCTTCTCTGTTAGACACAGGCAGCAATACCTCAACTTTCCTGACGCAAGTATCGACCCGGATCAGCCTATGTATGCCACGCAGGCTAATCCGGACAAACAGTTTTCGCCTCTTGTGGATTTTCTGTTTCAGGAATCATTACATTATATCTCTATCCCCTGTAATGGAATGTGTCGGCCAGGATCAGCCAAAGTTGATCTGTGTCGATACATTACGCAGAGTCCGTAATGTTGGTTTTCTCGTGGAACGGCTCGAATGTATTTTAGAGTGACAAATAGTACCTATCCATAAACCATACAGCGGCTCATGTATATGCATAATAAACTTACCAATTTACATATGCGGTTTTGACAGGTTTAATATATCTATGTCTTAGCTCATAGTTTCGTTTACCTGAAAAACAGATTCGTGCGATTTCAACGCACCGGTAAATCAGTTAAAACTCTAGATATGTGCTCAGTGTTGCCGGTTAAAACATATCAGTCACGGTTCTTTACTAGTATGAAAGTCTTCGTGTATGTATTAATCAAGTAGATGTAGGAGAAAGGCAATTTGTGACACAATTCTAAGTGTTTGTTAAATATATAAACATAGATGGACAGTGAAGGCTGTGGGTTAGACTATGTATATGCACATGCTTGCCCAAGTCCTCACTTTTCGAATTTGTAGCGATAGCAATGTTCGTCTGATACTGTTCCTATTGTGTCAACGCATTTACAAATGAGCCCGTCCGATTATCTTCTATAGTATAGTATAGTGTAGTTAAGCCCGTTCATAGAAACAGGCACATTTGAGCCGTCTCGCGAGAAAACCAACGTTGTGGACTCTGCGTAAAGTATCGACCCTGATCTGCCTAAGGATGCCGCGCAGGATTACCCGGACAGACATTTTTCACCTCCTGTGGATTTTCTGTTTCAAGAATCATTACTCTATGCCTCTATCTCCATGAGGCGGAATTTGTCGACACGGATCAGTCTACGCGGACTACGCAGGCTGATATGGGTCGATACATTACGCAGAGGACATACTGTTTTTTTCTCGCGGGACGGCTCATATACAAATGCTTACATTATTTAACCCCTTTCCCCATAAAACAAATCTGCAGCAGACGATTTTAAACATTAAGACAAAAAATCTCCCTTAATGAAAGAACATCTCTTGAATAAAGTTGAAAATAGTGTGACGAAAGGAAACTCAACATGAGCAGTTACCCCTGCTGCCACAGTGTTTTTAAATATTACCTGCTGCAGAGGCGTCCGAAAGTAGGGAACTGTCTAAATGGTCGTTTATCAAATGGAACGTTAACGTTGTAAACATTGGCACTTTTGCTCGGATCGTCTCAATTATGTTCAATCACGTTGAAGAGATGTAAATTCGCGAGTTTTTAATTAATTCATTACACGGTTCATGTGTACAACTAACACGAATCGGGTTGGTAATTAGGACCGTCTCTGTGTTAACCCTCTCCAATTGTGGCAAAATGAGAAATTGCTCGTTTTGAGCAATTATTTCTTTTGTCACACTAGTTTCAAAAGTTGTCTGCTGCAGATCTCGAGGCGTTTTGTAGCTACTGGCATTAGTACCACAGTAAGCGGAATGTTTGTAGTTTTAAATCCTTTAAATATGAAATATCAAAGAAAAAACGATCTTCTTAAATATATCGCTTTACTATACTATACTATTATATATGTCACTGTTGTTCTGTTAAAAAAACCACTTTAATTGCGCAGTTCGATCAAGCATCGGGCCATATGATGTAACTTAGTATATTGACTTTAATTATAAAATGGAGCAATAGCATGATCAATTATTATTACGATAAACTAAACAAAATAAATGTACCGATGAATTTTAAAATGAAATAATTCGTTTAAGTATTTAGTTTATTAATTCTCGTTTTCATTCTGCTTGAGGAGCATCGAATCGTGTAAATGTCGCCCTAAGACGGTGTCGCTCAACGCGGTTCCCTTTTTGCTTTATTTTGTAGCAATGTTTGTAGTTCCTTAAAGGGATTTTTCATAATTTGAGCCGCCCCACGAGAAAACCAACCGGTAAATTAGCTGATCGGGATCTGGTTGGATACATTACACATATTGTTGGTTTCCTCGCGGAACGGCTCATTTTAACAAGTTGTTTTCAAAGTCGTCCGCTGCAGATTTGGTGCATACATGTGTGAAAGCGAGAAATGTGTTTACAATATCTTATTGATCTATTTTATCTTCAGATTAGATCAAATTCAACTTGCCTTTTATGAAATAACGAAAACAGGTACATGACAGTATATTGTTATGAAGTATCATATTGGAATATCGTCTCGTTTTATAAGGTGTTCCATTTTCGTTAAATAGAATACACAGGTGCATGGAACAGGAAAATGCGAAATAGTTAGAATATATTATATTGAAAATGGAGTTAATGTTCAGTTCTTACCTTTTTTACAGACAAACTTCTACGATCTCTAACACATTACGAAATGACGATACCGAAGCTAGTCAGTGAAGACGGGGATTTCGTCAGCTACAATATACGAGGGAGCTCAAACACGCGTAAGAAACGTGCAGCCTCCGAAAACAATGAAGGAATAGTGTCTGATATATCAGAGTATCGGATATTTTATAGATTTTTTGTGTTTGGTAAAGAATTTCATTTTGATCTCAAACTCAATACCGAGTTCATGTCGCCTGACTTTAACGTGGAATATCGTGGTAAAGGGTCGGTGATAAATAGCAGTAAGTTCGTGGCGAACTGTTACTACGTGGGACACAGTCGTGATCCGTTCATCTCTACAGCCGCTATGAGTAACTGCTACGGCCTGGTAAGTTGTGACTTTAGTTTATCTAATGTATTGGCGTTTGATGTCATTTCCAAATGTACATCATTTCCAATATTATTTCAGTTATTTTATTTATTTTACTGTACATGTTTCGACGACCACTAAGTTACTATCCAAATGTATTTCCTGCATATTCAACCAGAAATTAAAGTTTGTTTTCTGTATATTCAACCAGAAATTAAAGAGTATTTCCTGCATATTCAACCAGAAATTAAAGTGTATTTCCTGCATATTCAACCAGAAATTAAAGTGTATTTCCTGCATATTCAACCAGAAAATAAAGTTTGTTTTCTGTATATTCAACGGGTATTTAAAGTTATAGTCAGTAACCTGAATATTCATCGCATATATAGTTACAGTCTGTAATAAGTACTTATATTTATAGTTACCTAAATATTCATCTGGAAGTCATGGTTTTAAATAGTTACCCGACTTTTCAACCATCAATTATCGTTATCGTCTGTTTGCTGAATATTCAACCAGATTCTTTTCCTGAATATTCAACCAGATTCTTTTCCTGAATATTCAACCGGTATTTTTTTACATAGTCTGTTTTCTGATTATTCAACCGGCATTTATAGTATATTTTCTGTTTCTTGAATATTCATCGGTATTTTCCAGTTATATTCTGTTTCCTGCATATTCTACCAGCAATTAATGTTTGTTTTCTGAATAATCATTGGCATTTAAAGTTATTGTCAGTTTCCTAACTATTCATCTAGAATTCATAATAATATAGGGTCACCCAAATATTCAACCGACATTTATAGTAACAGTTTGTTTCCTGCATATTCTACCAGCAATTAAAGTTTGTTTTCTGAATAATCATTGGCATTTAAAGTTATAGTCAGTTTCCTGAATATTCATCTAGAATTCATAATACTATATGGTAACCCGTGACTAATTTGACGTTGTTTACCCTCGCACTCGGCAATAATGCCATTTAGCGAGCAATATGATCACCCAAATATTCAACCTTCATTTATAGTGATAGACTGTTTCCTGAATATTCAACCGTCATTTTAGTGATGGTCTGTTTCCTGACTTGAATATTCAACTAGCAATTCCGGTTTATTTTCTGACTACTCGGGGGGGGGG
>JAUELF010168431.1:0-14688 GCA_031471495.1 Clinocardium nuttallii | reverse complement strand
GAACTGTAATGTGTACTTCCGGTCACGTGGGGAGCAACGTTATTGATGGTTCTATTCGGTTGAAATCCTGTTGAAACTGTGTCTATTCTTGGAACGTCGCACTCTACTTCAACCTTAAATGGACAGGTGTATTCATTTTTAAAAAAGAAGAAGAAGAAAGAGGAGTAAAAAATGGATGAAGAAAAGAGTAATAAGCACTATAAGAAGACTGAGAAAAAGAAGAAAAAAAAGGTAATTAATACCAAACAGTCGAATGAAAATTTAACATAAAAGCTGTGAAAAAAAGAAAGCATTTATTGTTTGATTGTTTCAGCATTTGCAAATGAGTTCAATATAACATTAATTTAATTGTCGATGTGTTGTTCATGTTGACCTTTCTTAAAGTTAAGTAACGTGCATCGCGGTTAGTGCCCTGATGGGTGTCCCTCGATTGATTTACGCCGGTACACATTACAAATGGTGGCAGCGATGGGATTTTGGGTTTTTGCCAGTGATGTTACATAGACTTCACTCTGGTGTACTGCTTATGTTCAGTTTTGTTACTTCGGGTCGAAGTCAAGGGAAAATAGTGAGATATGTAACGGGAACGGGGTATAGGTGTACATAGTTTACGGCTTTGCTGTGGAAGCAGGCTATTATAACGACGTTGGTAGAGTGGTTGACCTTTCTTAAAGTTAAGCAACGTTCATCGCAGTTAGAGCCTGGATGGGTGACCCGCGATTGCTTCCGCCGATACACGTTACAATACTACTCACTTTCCACCTATATCCCCGGACAATGATGGGGAATGGTATACTGGCTTCCGGGTACACCAGTTCATTGGTATATATCACGTTGTTTGTGCTAGTCTGAAATATTAAAAAAGTTAAATATACGTTATGAGATAAATTAGCTTGTGTATTACAAGATTGGACAATAGTGTAAAAACGTGCACTAAGTCTTGTTATTTGATATATCACATCCGTGGACAATACTTTAGATGGGGAGTAATAGCTGTACTCATAGTTGCGGAGATAGCATATAACCGGAAACAAATGTTGAAAGCAGGGTTAAGCACCAAGCAATCAATCAATCAACATCGATGGACTAATAAATATATTAAACTATATGGTGTAATCAAGACAATCTTGGACTTACAGATATCAAGTTCTTTACTTTCAAAATGTTACTGAAAAAAAAACATATTTTGTTTTATCTCTACAACCAATAGTCTTATTATTGTATATTCAACTTTATTGTTATATACCTGAACGTTGCCGGCGCAAATACATGTTTTAAAATAGTCATGCGCAGCAGTTCAAACACGACGGGATTGAAATTCTGTTTTTAAACTAGGTCAAAGACAGTACCAAATATGATAATGTGACGTCAGTGAATATGATAAAACCTATTTAAAATAAGCTTTTAAATTTGTGGTAGTTGTGCGTGGTTCACATGCCAATCATAAATAATACTTTATGTGTAAACAATGTTATTTTCTCTATTTAGAACCTTTGTATTTCTTTTTATTCTGTCTTGAAATTTAAACATGGTATATAACAAAAGGAAAATTATGTTGCAGGAAAGATACAGGTTTTAGTATTGTACTTCGAGGGGAGTGAACAAGTGATATCTCGCGTGAGCGAATGATTATACACAACCATTAGCAATATTGGTCAAGGGCGAGGTATATATCCTTGGTAAATAACATACCTCTTTTAGTTACAATCGTTTCATGCCAAACCCTCGATATGATAGTAATAACATATTATACAAATGGTTTTACCCGTATCTACGAAGAACCCTCAGTATACGTTTGTTTAAACAGGACTATATATGTTGATCAGAGAGTTTGTGATACATCTGTATTTATAGATACATATGATTCACTATCATAGCTGTTTTTGAATGAAAATAAATTACCCCCAAAAATATACAAATGGGCGTACCGGTATCTGTGAAGAATACTCCGAATATGATTGTTTAAACAAGAGCGAGGTATCCATACACTTGTCCTTGGTACTGTTGGCTACATATTTTGATTTGCTATACTCCTCCTATCAGTAGGCAACTATTATACATCAATAATAAAGTAACTGTTTTGATATGATCACCCAATATACACTACACATAGTTTTACCTGTATCTTAGAAGAACATTCCGTATACGATTGTTTAAACAGGACGAGATCCCCGTACACTTGTCCGATACATTGTTGATCAGATAGTTTAATTTGTGATACACCTGTATCGGGATACATCTGTCGTAGAATAGTCGTGTTAACAGCAATCTCCCAGCCGCCTGGACCGCAACCCATTTTTACCGCATCTTGCACATGAAGTTCTATAACAAACAACAATACATAACTGAGTGACCACTTTGTGGTATTCAGAATCCAGATTGTTATCAGGATTTTTTAAATGACGAGCAATTTCTCCCTTTATCTGCTTTAACTCTATTCAATGAATAGGTTTTCATATATAGAGAGTATCCAGCAGTATCTTGTTATTTTCAAAGTATCAACGTCTGATCAAGTTTAGAAATTGTACGGGCTGATCTGAGTCTACAATTGGACGTAGGTTAGTATAATATCAGTCGTGTTGTGTTGTGTTAAATAGCATGGAAGCATTGTGAAAATATGTTAGATATCTCTTTACTGTATTAAATATCGGTCGTAAATGAGTAATTCCAAAAACAGACTGTTTATGTTAAGGACTTACCTTTTCTTTATGATTTCGACAATGTGTGATTTGCACAGAAAGTTGGGAACACCAACAGTTTTGTAAAATGGTTTCAAGAAGCGCTTGATAAACTGTTTTAAATAAAGCTTGCATATGTAAATCAACGAATCTGGTCGTTTTCACCATTTTAACAGTTTAAATCTCTTTTGAATACTGAAATATATGTGTAAATTGGCATTCCATTTAAGTATAGAAAAGCACTTGCTAATTGCGTTCCTTGAACAACAAATTGAAAGCGGTACTGGTTGCCACAATATTAATGATCGTGCACAAAGCATTTGCATGCATTGTTGAACAAAAGTATTGCCGTTTGTGAACTTCATGCTGTATTTCACAGCCAAAAGTATGATGAAATAAGAACTGTATTTTCAGTCTGCTGGTATACACGCGACTCCAACAGTATTAACCTTTACTTGACAAAAATCCTGATGTATTTACGAAAAATGTACAAGGACGTCATTCACAGTTTAAAAATTAAAACTGGTACTTTGAACTAAGGTGGCCTTAATTACTCTAATAAATAGGTTTTACTGTGGGTGTGAGTATTGCGTTGTTCAATAGACAATTAAATAAAGTACTTCTTCAGTAATACGTATCAATGGAACAAATTGTCAGCCATGTTGTACAGTAGAGCATAATAAATGTTTTAAACTATGATGGACCTGAATCTGGTTCGCCAAAGTAACCATTTGAAATATACCAACGAGAGGCAAATGCCTAATGACAGGTCTCGATACCAAGGTGTAAAACATTTATCTTAATCAGTAAAAGCCATTTTGTTTCGACAAGAATAACTGAATCATAAGGACATAAAGTATTTTAAAGTGTATATTGAACGTGCAAGAGTCAGCTCTTCTTACCATTCCACGACATATTGAAGCCCCTCGCCTCTCCGTTAGCATTCGTCTTAAATCTTACGTAAAAACCGGTTTGTGAAACCAGGTATGGGACGTCAGTATTGGTCGTATAGAATCCGAGTTGTCGGCCTTTTTCTCCGTCACGTATCTGATGATAGAATTTAATCACATTTTAGTGATACGATTTTCCTCAAATCGATGCGCTTTTAATTGTGAGCAAACAGTGTAGATCAAGATAAGATAGAACGTCAGTCTTATCTATGTCTGCAATGTTTGATGCAGTCTGAAACGAACGATGCAATTGTAAACAGTTTTTAAAACAAATAAAACACAATTTATTCCATTCAGTATACATTTGGAACATTTTGATCATTAACAATACTGGTACGTTTGTCATAATAAAATCAAATATATAACGACTAATACGATTGTTTACAAACCCGTTTCTAACTATTATCTACCTGAAAAAATATTCAATCTACGGCATCAGTATGTTTAAAAAAGCCCTACGAATCATTTAGAAAGCTTAATGTCGTTATACACTCACTTCGACGGTCAAGGTCATTGAAATTGAGTTTCAAGGTCATTTTCTGTGAAGGTCGAATAACATACAGGCAGTCTTCATTTGGGATGTATGATCCTTGTCCGTAATTATTGGATAATAATATTCCAAACGATGACGTCATTTCCCTTGTACAATCTAGAAAAAAAGAAGATTATGCTTATATTTCAATTCACTCTAGTTATTGTAAAGAATTAAAAACGGATTATATACATGTTTTCATTTATATGAATCTGTTCACCTATATACAATATATATATAACGGAAGCAAAATAGGGCAAGTATGTATCAATAATAACTATCTAAACGGTGACAAAATAGATATATTTACAAAGTTATTAATCAATCTATTTCAAAGGTGACTTATATTGAGAGGATATGTAAGTTGTTTCTTACAAAAAGTCCCTTGTGTATGTCAATATCGTCAATTAAATTTCATGAAACGAAAAGGGTGAAACTAAGAGAAAATACGAATGATTGACAATGAACTAGAACAAAACACCTTTTAGAAGATACATATTTAGTCAAGGTTTACACATGTAACAGGGAACAGTAACTACTTAGGGTTACACTTGCACTTCTTCATTACATTAGCTGGCTATTATTGTAGAATGTACCATAGTTAAGCCACCGCTGTTCAACCATTAGACAGTAACCCCGATGTACATTCTCTAACTTCGTGGAAAAGCAAACCACTCTACTCACGTTGCTATAAAAGCCGTCTTCCAAACCATTGTTGTGGAAGGGGTGTTTGTACTCGTGCTTCATTCCCTTAACACTATGCTTTTGATTAAACAGTAATTACTGTTTAAAATGTGATTCAAGGCATGATCAAGCAGAACATGCAAATATATTAAAAGGTAATTCATGAATTATGTCAATTATCAAACTAGTGTGTTATTTTCTTGCACATTGTAATAAAAAAATAGAAGACTGGTACAGAGCGAAACGCAAGTTTATCAGTCTAAGACAAAGTGGTGCATTTCGCCATCCGGTACTACGCATCGACAGTACTTTGTGGAACTCAAAAGATATTCCTGGTGTTATAGGATGCCGTACGGAACCCGAACACCGATTGTAACAATCTGCGAGCCCTCTGTGGACATCGCAAGTTCTCCAACATGTAACCTTAGTTTCCCAAGAACATCGAACGTTGACCGTACGCCTCCTCTGTGATAGGTGTGCGAGCACCTACAAACCCTTACTGGCCTCAGGGTGTTTAAAATCCGAACAGAACACTGTGCGGTACAAGTTAGGGGCACTTGCTAGATGCTCCAGATTTCGAAAACTTCTAAGAGCTCAGTGACACATGATTACAGAATAACATACGAGTTAAACAAATCCGTACGATTCTCTTAAAGGTGAACGATGTCAATACGGACTTCGTGCGATTTTGCTAAATGTCGGCTGAACAAAACTATTTGTACCGGAACTCGTAGCGTTGATGTGACCTGGGCATTTTTCTGTGTTTGTTGCATTCTTTCAATTTGTTTTATATCAAACTGAACGTCTATCAGAAAATACATATGACCAGAGTTAAAAAAAATAAGAAAGCATAATGGAATAGAACAAATTCAACAAGTATCAAGACGAAACCTAGAAACTTGTAAAACGAAGTAGTCTTAATTAAAAATAAATATTAAATATTTAACCATAATTAAAGTCCCTACTAAAGCATCGTAGTTGTAATTTGCTGCTACAGTTTCCATTGGCCCTGGTAGCACATTGACCTATATGACTTTCCCACCCATCACAGCCTATGTCTGTATATAACAGCGAGTCGTTGGACTGTAAGGAGACCGATTCTAGCCAAGGTACTGCATTACTGAAGAAAAGTATTGATTTATTTTTGCCTTTTTGGCGATACCCATTTAAACCGCTAGAACTTAAACACGACACGTTAACACTTTCCACATGCTTCCTATTATGATGCATTTGCAGCAGAAGAAATAGTTTGATTTAAAGTATGATAATTTCTGTGGAGGTATTATGTTTGTTCTGTTTGCGGTACCCGTGTATACCGGTTAAATTAAAACACGATACGTTAACATGTTCCCACTTGCATACTAGTGTGATGAATATGCAGCAGATTTGCTAAAATATTTTCAAATTAACCCGCTTCAGACTTGTTGAATGTACATCACGTATCAATCATGCAGTCATCTTAAGCCGGTATCAATTATGAGTGTGTTTTCCACAATATGAAGACATCACCATTTCAAATTACTTCTTAAACGTCAATATTTGTGACCGCATATTTAACCGCAATACCTTATTTGAATATCTGTCGTCGCTAACAGTATTTCACGTATATCGTGAGCACATGAGACTGATGGTTGTTTCCGAATCGATGTTATACATTTTTTAAAACTATTAATGATTAACAATATAACTGTATAGAGTTTTTGATTTTATCTTTATAGACATATAGTTTTTTAATGCTTTTTTTCGACGAATCTATAACATATGGTCATGCCATTTATCAAAGAACAATCATTGAACACAAAATGTGTGCCGTGGCTCATCATGATTCACATGTATCAAGTCATTGAACACAGACAATGAGTTTCCATTGGGTAAAAAGGTGTCATAATAACACATATCAAACAATTTTACATCTAAAATGTGCTGCTTTTGAGCACAGAATGGTACCGTTGTGCCTGGTTAATTGGATGTTTTCAGCCTTTAAACAGAGAATATCAGTCACCATTGGGCACTTTACCTGTCATCGTGACTAATGATTAATGAGAAATCCAACCATTAAATGTAGAACGTGTGCCACAATTGAAAAACAAAACAAGGCCGCCAATACCGTATGAGTTACATATATCAAGCCATTGAATATACAACTTAAGCCACACTTGAAAGGAAACAGGTGCGGTTATTTCCAATCAGTTATTCAATAATGTATCAATCCATTGAACTCAATACAAACTGTGCATTGGTACCTGTATCCAGCCATTGAACACAACACCTTTGCCGATGCGTCATTTACTCCGTCATAACAAATGGCCATCTCCGTGGTACTATTACGAACGTACAAGTTTGCGATGTGGTTTTCTAGCTGCATGGTTTGTCCATCTATATATTATAGAAGATACAACTATTAATCCAGTTCTATTTACAATAAATCTACAGAAGACGACATAGAAATTATTTGGGCATACAAAATCTCTTTACATATTTGTATAATTATTTAAAACATTTAAAAGCATTGCGACAATATAAGTTTAGATGACGTTACAGTTGCAAATTTAACGACAGGTATGCTGATCTTGTATCACATTAACAACTAGAGCTAGGATGGTCAGTGCCAAGTCTATTTAAGAAACATATCTTCTGTCATGTGTCATCTTACCCTCCTTAAAACATTGACCGTCAGGCATATGGGACCTTTATTGAAATATGGACAGCATCCACATCGACAGAAGGCCGGTTATCTCGAAATGCATATTTAAAACCATTTTCACAAAGGAAGGTATGAGTCCCGTTATATAAGAAATTATTCTGTAGCCATTTACCATTACGTTACCTGTGTGAGTCACGCCAACATTGACGAAGAATTTCTTACTTCTTGAGTATATGCTTATGAATGAATATTCATGTCTCAATGCAAATGCGGTTAATGTAGCGCATGGATATTTATTGTTAATAGAGTATGTCGTTTCAATATTAATTACACTCGATAATACAACCATTACTGACTTCTGAGTGACTTCTGGGCTATAATGCTTTCCATAGGGCACTGTACCATGATCACTATTTGGACTATACCAAATTGAGTCAAAGCCGGACGGCCATACGATGGAAAAATGATCCCTATTCGTAAACCTACCAAAACAGAATTATATATCACCATGTTACTTCTGCAATATAGAAACCGAAACCGCATCGATGATGCGGAAGGTCGTGGGTTCGATCCCCGACCGAGTCATGGTACACACTTTAGAAATAGAAGAAATGGCTTATCCTCCTTGACGCTCAGGATTGTCGTGTTAGGCATTACATCTGACTCTCTAGTGTAACGATAAATGGACAAGTAGTACTAGTAAAGTATCCACGCAATGCCGTGATATAACTAATGAAAATGTTGAAGTGGAAACAAACATGAATGAAATAAACATTTCTAACCTGAACAGTCTATTCCTACAGACTGCGTTTTTGAATTTCTGCACTCGGATACATTTGATTCCACTCGACAATGACCGATGTTCTGGTCCCTGTCTGTACAGTCCATGGATCGATAATGGATTGCTCCAAAATGTTTGGTGGTCGGATAGGAATTTCCATTTAGGTGGCTGTAAATTTGGAAAAACATTTACGAGTCTTTTGACACGAATTTGTCCTTATATGACATTCAAAATATCACTGCGGTCACATGATCTGACTGTCAAAAATGTTTCTGATAGTCAAAATATCTCTTTTTCGGGTAATGGGATTTTACCATTGTAGACAAAAGTGAGGTATAATGATACATATTGTCAACATCAGGAAAATACTATTACCCGAGATGAACTTGTATAATATTTATTTTTATTATACCGAACAAAATTACAAGTTCATTCAATTTATTCTGTACCCTTTTTTTTAGGTAAACATGAGTACTACAATATAACACCGCATATGAACAATATACTGTTACATGGCACGCGCGTCTAAACGGTGACGTAATTGTTTAAATTGACGTCATACACGTGCATTCCATGTAACAGTATACTGTTTACCGGTCAAAAACGTACTGTTAGCATGAGATAGTAGACATTGCCCATGATGAGTATATGAGAATTTAACATTACTAAGTCACGTGAGGTATAATAATAAAATTTATATATTAGATATTCCACTTGTTTGCCTAGACGATTCCAAACTCGTCTGCTGCAGATTTTTTGAGTATGGGACTGGTTTTAATGGTCGTAATATTTATATTTGTTTTATTTCTAAACGACCTAGCCACGCGACATATTATATGATATATTACGTCATATCATTTATTTGACAATATATTACACACATTGCAGTGTCTTATAGACGAAGTAGACGGGTTCCTGTGGTCGTAACACTATTTTAACATTTAAGCGTCTCATTACCTGTCAACTTCAATGATTTAATAACAATTAAAAGGATACTTAAACATACGGTAGAATATAACAGGCCGATTAGGCGTACACATAATTGATTTGTTTTAACTTCTAAACGACCTTTCCACGTTGTACCTATATAACTTGTAAAATGTATTATGCAACATCCATCGAAAATTTACTTACACATAATGTAGGGTCTTACAGACGAGGTCGGTGTTCGACTGGTTCCAATGGTCGTAACAAAATCCTCCCCATACACCGTTTGTTTTGACCTCTAAACGACCTTTTCAGGGACCCGGTCCATCAACAAGCCGTATATCTGTATTGTCTGAAATAGAAAAAGATGTATTGTCTACAGAATTATTTCTTAAGATCAAATTATAACAATTTCCTTGTACGTATATTTTGAATAAGTCGATAAAAGTTATTGTAGTTTCAAGATTTAAACATTCAGCGATAAACGGTCACTAATGTGAAATAAAATACTTGTAGAATTTTCAACTAAAGCTTTAATACATTTCTTCAATGTACGCAATTACACCAATACTGACTATTCGTATATGTCTAAGCATGTCTTTAAACAACTCGAACATATTGATTCAGTGATAAACCGTCACGTATGTAAACTAAAATGCTTGTAGAAATTTTAACAAAAGTTTTATTACATTTCTTCAATGTCCGTAATTACACCAATACTGACTCTTCGTATATGTCAAAGCAGTCTTTAAACAGCTCGAGCACATTAAAAGTCGAGGATCCGCCTGTTTATCTTTTCGACCAATTGTATGTTGGTCTATGGTGTTTACTATGTACACTTAAACAATGTATGATCCAAAATATGGGAGAATTTACGAAATGCCATGATGTTGATAATGGTTACAATATCATATAACAAGGATATTGGTTAAAATATCTGTCAAAGCTCAACACTATTAAAGTAATTGAGAAATCATCTCATTTTCAAGTTGTGTTTGTAGTTACCTAGTGATCTGGGATTACAGGATACACCGACAGCTACGGTACTCAAACATGTACCAGAGCTCGAGAGTTTGACCTCGGCCGGACACATCTCGAGGCTACCCTCTCGGCCGTCACATGCAGGACTGGTTCTGTAAACAGTTCCATTCCCTCGTCCGAAATACGAATTGTAGTGTACGACCGGGTTGCTCTTCCTGTAATATCAACAACAACAACAACATATGTTGTGGCAATAGAACAATTGCGATATTTAGTACGTATTTTATTATATTTAAAGTTGAAGGTTTAAAGGACAAACGAATGAATTTGCGTTTGGTAATTCGACTATATGCTTGGATAATTTATTATATAGTTTTGAAGTAAGCAACTTTCTGACATTGTAGGGTCATACTTTTCATCAAATATTTCAACTAGATCTCAAGTTAAAAATTTAAAGTCAAAGTAAAAGAAAGCCGAATGTAATCACGTTTGGTAATTGTGTTCGGAACTGTCTTACATTAAGGGTCATATTTTTCAACTTAAAACACATATTGTAAAACTATATAAAATTAAAAGTTTAAAGCCAAAGCAATAATAAGCCAATTTTATTCAAGGTTAGTGAAATAGGTATTTTGACAATATCATACGGTAGAGTTGAAAATGTGCAACATAATTATTATGGTTTAGTCTACTTGCTTATAATGTTACTGGGTCATACCGAAGACTTTAAAAGTGGTAGACGTGGCTGCCCTCCTTTGCGCTTGGAGTTGCGGAGTTAGCATAACGACTGCCTGTCTGGTGTCAGGATAAATGGACCAGTAGTACTGGTAACTTACCCAGGAAACGCCGTGATATAACTTAAAGAACTGTTAAAAGCGGCGTTATACCAAACAATAAGTAATTGTGATGTTACCATAAACAATGTGATTGATTACGGTATTTTTCACACTATACTGTCATTTTAGTGTTTCGACCTTTCGTTTATTTGAGTACTTTTAATACTAAATATTTTAAGGCCGATTTTTGTGAGATAGTCCCTTGGAACCGTGCAATAAAAGTCTTAAAACTTTTTCTTGTGCATGTATATAAACAGCACCCTGGTAGCTCTGTCGGAAGCGACGCGGCCTTTCAATCAGATGTGAATGTGAACATATTGAAAACGGTCTTAAATCCTAGTCAATCAATCAGCATGTATAAAACGACATTTTTTCATTTTTACGTCTATAATTTCAAAATAAATAAAAATGACGCGATATTTCAGTTCCAACCGTATTGTATAAATCTTTGCGTTATAAGGCTGGAACAAACACCGACAATATTGTGTCTCCACAAAAATACTTAAACCAGTATTTTCTTTACCAATTTGAGTTTAATGCAGGTTAAACCACACATAGCATATATCCTGCCGGCGAGGTCGTCTCAAATCTTATTTAAAATACTTCGGTGTTAATATTTTCGTACAGGTCGTCTCTAATTGACTCTAAATAGTTAAATACTTCTGAGCACGTGACAGCGATTTTAGTCCAATGAAAAGGCTCGATACAACCAAATCTCAGTTCAACCAATATTTCTACTCAAACGTAACAGCATGACAACTATTATGGATCACCAATTTAAGCTATTGACCTCGTTGTGGAAATAAATTAATGAAATAAGGTAATATAAATCAAAGTGCATTAGATTATGCGGGACACATTTTGGCGCTATACAATGCTTACCAGTATCCGAGCTCAGTACAAACCACGTGACCGTCAGATGTATTCCAGTTGTCTTGACAAAATGACATCCACCGCTCGTTCTTAGCAAGGAACTCAATCGTACCCTCACTGTCTTGTGAACCTCCCATTAGTCTCTTGTCTACACCAGCTGTGTGTAAACGAACAGTATAAGTTAAAATATTGTTTAGTAGATTATTAGCGCAAATAGTATATAAAAGGGATTTTTAATCTTCAAACTCCATCGTATCGTCATTGTCTTGTGAAACTCCTATTAGTCCAGTGTCTACGCTAGCTGTTTATAAACGAATAATATTTGTTAAAATATTGTTTAAGGGATATCTTAAGCGTAAACAATATTCCGGCTCGTTCTTATCTACTAACTCTATCGCACCCTCTCTCTTTTTAGAGCCTACTAATAGTCTCTTGTCTTAATCAACTGTTTGTAAACAAACGGAATTAGTAATATTATTGCTATGGGGATAACTAAGCGCAAACAATAATCCGAACCATTCTAATCTTCAAACTCTATCGTACCTTCACTGTCTCGAGAGCCTCCCCTTAATATCCTGTCTATACCAGCTGTTTGTTAGCGAATGGTATTGCTTACGTAGTGATTTTGAGAAGTATGCATCGTTGCCTTGTAATTTAAAATAACAAAACGTTTTTTCGAAAAAGTGCATTTTTTTGCTAATCCTCTTTTAGTGTGTGGAAAATTAAACACAAGCATGTGTGCATTCACTGTTTTGTGGCCCGACCATAATTATCTAGCGAGTCCAGTATTAATGATTTAAATTTTCATTGCCGTGCTTTTTTTGCGGCAATACACTATTTTTAAAGGAGTATATGTGTGTGTTAATTCAAGGGAAAACAATAGTTTAGACTGTGTGCGTGGTTGTCTAAAGTATTTAGCACCTTTCAGTCTTTGTCTTTTAATAAATCCTAGAAAATCACTTGTTACAGAGGAAAATTCAACAAAAACTGCAAAATGCAGAAACTTTAAATATTGCTATCTATTACCTTTTATGCTTTACGTATACATATATTTTGAATAAGTATAATCTTCTTTTCAAGCATCGACACAGAATGTTTAAACGATGTTTTACGTCGCTTTCAATATTTCCCCATGTCATAAGACGTTTCCTTGGTAAATAACAACAGATACATGATTTACCCTAACGCCAGCGAGTTAGTCGTTATGTTAACCCAACCATCAAAAGGGCAAATTAGGGAAAACTGTGTTTAAGTACTTTGTAAGCATCAGAGATTAGAAGCAAAAACCGTACTGTTACACACAACCCCGGCATCGTTGCTATGGTCACAGTTGATCCCTCCTTTGATGTCTCGATTACATTCGGTTATATCGGATTCGTTGCCGTGACAGCCGACGTCAGACAACCACACCTTTCCTGATCCATACCCGAATAGAGAACCGCTAACTGCCTTACCGGTTACGATCCTAGTGTAATAAACATAGTTATGAGCCATGTGACTATATTGCTTTGGAGGATACAAATGTAACATGACCAGTATTACAGGCAAATTGATCCGCTATGTGACACAAACACTTGATTAATATAAATAGTCATAGCACACGTGAACTGGCCACCGAGCTTTAACTGAAAAGCCTTTCAAAGGGAAAAGTGAACAATAGACAACTTCACAGCTTGTTGCATGGCACAAGTCGTCTACCCCGGACGTATAAGTATTATGTCAGCATTCTAAAGACGGCAAAAAACATTGTTGTCGTCAATTTTTACTTATGCATCGGAAGCGCATTTTGCCATACATGGATAAACTAGACGTCTATGTGACAAGAAAGCCAGTTGCAGTTCAAAAGTGCGGTGTGCATTATTCGTGCTATAAAGTCGGACAACACACGAGGATATCGAATGGCCACCTTGCTATAACTGACAAACTGTTAGCCAAAGGTGAAACCCTCTAATCAATCAATCGCTTCGTTAGCGTTGCATCTGCAATTGCATGTTTACTGTTTATTGTTTTTCTCGTGAACCCTAATTGTGGTTTGAGGTAATAGGTTGTGTTGTGTTCTGTTCTGTTCTGCAACAGGCGATTTGAAAACATTGAGGCAAAGGGGAAATGTTAATCAGGAGCGATGTCTCCGTCTTCCAGATTGTTTTCACCTCTGTTCAATAATGAATCCTTCTTGAAACAAATTTATTTTCCATAGTTTTCTCCTGATGTTTTCGAAGTCGACATGCTTCAGATTGTGTATATGTGTGAAAGGGCTCATACTTACTTATCATAAGGGTATGGCGCCAACATTCTACAGATGACGGTGGCGTCAGTGTCGTCCCAACTCGAGTCACAAACACTCCCCCATTCACCACCATGGAGAACCTCAACGCGACCTTGACCTTGATGAGCACCATTGGCCAAACGTACCTGTACACCTTCTGTTAACGAAATATATAGACAAGGTGACCTCGTGAAACGAAATCATATATATTTTCGAGGTTTTTAAAATGAATCAACTTTTATCGTTGGTTTTCGGTACAAATTGTTCATTAAGAGGTTTGCAGTATGTTTCTGCGAACAGAAAGCTTCAAGAGAAGCTCTGTAACAGACTGCACCCGTTGATTTGCATATTTAATATAGGATTCGAATTATTGGAAACAGCTGTTTTCCCATTAAGTAGTGAATTATTCTACAAAAGGATTAATGTACAGTTTGTCTAGAAAGCCACAAAAGAAGACAAGATAACACTGCTTTGAAAAGATTAATATACATATCTATCCCTGGGGGGGGGGGGGGGGGGGGGGGGGGGGGGGGGGG
>JAUELF010168321.1:0-14689 GCA_031471495.1 Clinocardium nuttallii | reverse complement strand
GCACGACGCACGGACGCCGGACAAAATGTGATCCCAATAGCTCACCTTGCACTTCGTGCATAGGTGAGCTAAAAACTTACGACAAATCTCCATGACATAAGCTCGACTGGCTTTTAGCCAGTGGAGCTCAAAACCAAACAATATAAACATACATGTAAAAATATCTATACCAGGAAAACTATAAAACAACCAAAAATGCTTTTAAATTTACATTATATGATATGTCGACTATTTTAACATTTAATTACATAGATAATATACAAGAGCGTACAACTTACGGAGGTTCAGATAAGGAGGGTGTATTCAGCTCCTTTCCCCCACAATTTCTCTCTCATTAATAGCGTTAACTCCATGTTGTGGGTACTCAAAAGAATCGTCTCACCGAGTACCCACAATATAGAGTTAGATGATCAAGTAAGGATTTTAGAACATACAAAACGGCCCTTATCTAGAGCTCTGAACTTAGACCGACATATATATGTATGTATACATTTACCGGAGACAATTCATAAGCATGACATACATATAAATAAATGTATACACCCTATAACCTTCGACATATCGAGAGAAGTTATCAAACTCTATACCTTCGACATATCGGGAGTAGTTATCAAACCCTATACCTTCGACATATCGAGAGAAGTTATTAAACCCTATATCATCGACATATCGAGAGTAGTTATTAAACCCTATATCATCGACATATCGAGAGAAGTTATTAAACCCTATATCATCGACATATCGAGAGAAGTTATTAAACTCTATACCTTCGACATATCGGGAGAAGTTATCAAACTCTATACCTTCGACATATCGAGAGTAGTTATTAAACCCTATACCTTCGACATATCGAGAGAAGTTATTAAACCCTATATCATCGACATATCTGCAGCAGACGACTTTTTAAAAGTGAGAAGTAAACTACTAATCTTGTCTCAATGCTTTCAACTCGATTGAAAAAAAACTTTCA
The DNA here is from genome assembly GCA_031471495.1 of Clinocardium nuttallii. Classification (NCBI taxonomy): domain Eukaryota; kingdom Metazoa; phylum Mollusca; class Bivalvia; order Cardiida; family Cardiidae; genus Clinocardium; species Clinocardium nuttallii. The sequence goes on along the minus strand of JAUELF010168321.1, from coordinate 13,719 downwards.
TTGTTTGAGACTTTTCAAACATATTCCCCATTTGTTTTCGTCTGCTTCCGATTGAAGGCATTTGGTAAAGGGTTTAAGAGAAGCAGACATAATTCGACATTCTAAAATGGTTCATTGTATGGATGGCGAACAACGTCGATTATGATCTACGAATGCACCAGATGATCTAGATTAAACTTGAGTAAAAATTCAAGACTTTCTATTTTTCTGGCGACGAGACACGTGCGTGACGTAGTAATTGAGACACTGCAATTATATAAAGATAAAAAAAAACTTTTTAGATTGCATTATTCCAAAAAGAAACACCTATTGCCTCCATTCAATATAACAGAAAGTGAACTCGTGACTGACAGACAGACGCACAGACGACGGAATAGTGATAACTAAAACAACATCCTGAAAAGGCAGATGACACAACGAAACTTATATATACGTGTATAGATTAGTTAATTATCCTTAATGCACACCGATACGTATATATATACATGTATAGATTGGTTAATTATTTCTCAATGCACACCGATACTTATATATACATGTATAGATTGGTCCTAAATATGATATAACTGCACTAATCTTTAGAGCGACGTCTTTATGTTAATTTAAGTAATAGTTTATTTCACCTTCAAAAGTAGTTCAGTTATATTCAACATTTGAGCCGTCCCGCGAGAAAACCAACATAATGTATCGACCCGGATCAGCCTAAGCATGCCGCGCAGGCTTACCCGGATAGACACATTTCGCCTCCTGTGGATATTCTGTTTCAGGAATCAATACATCATACCATATCCCCATGAGACGGAATGTGTCGACCCGGATAAATCTGCGCAGGCTGATCTTGGTCGATACATTACGCAGAGTCCACAATGTTGGGAAATGGTAAATACTCCGATATCGACACAAATCTGTCGGATATAAATATATATGATCTATTCTTTTTTTAAAGAGACACGATAATAAATCATTTAAAAAACCAATCAGGTAACACTCAAGAATTACACAAAATTAAATTAGCTTGTATCTACTTCAGCAGTACGGTTAGTTTTTATAGAGCATGGCTCAAATACGGTTGACACAGACAATAATGAACTGATCTTGACAGACGTTATTTGAAAACATTGCGGCAAAGGATGAAATTGCAGACGAGTTTCTTAAAATAGGCAAACTATCTTTAAATGATAGTTATTAAATAGAGTTGAAAATGGTGTGGCAAATGGAGAAAATGCTCATCGTGCACTATTTCTACATTTCCAACACTATTTTCAAACTCGTCTGCTCAGTGCAAAGCCGTTGAAACACGTATTTGCGAGGGAAATGTTTATCAACATCGATGTTTCAGCGGCAAAAAAAGACAGACGAAAAAGCTTAATGCAAAACGGTTGCATCTACATCTTGTAACAGGACGTTTTTACAACCATTTCCCTTGAAGCAAACGAGATGTATAACAAAGCCCATTTATTCTTATCAAACGAAGAAAACAACAATTCGGACACGAGGGACAGACACAATCATACATAATCAAGGAGGACATCATCTCCATCATTTATCATTAACTGTTTTAACCAGAATTCGCCTATTGCACTTTGAGAGTCGGTTATTGGAGTCATATTGGGACAATAACTCCAAGTTTAATCAGGCTTTTATACAGGGAATGTCTGTATAAACATGTCCGCTTGTTTTGTTCGTTTTAGTTCAGTGTGTTGGTATGTTGAGGTTGAATTACGGATTGACAAATGAGGAGATAGACACTCTGCAGACACAGGTGCTAGTCTCGTTTAAAATCTAAAAATATAGCATTTGACTATATTTTGTCAATATATAGTCTAATGCTATTTTTAGATTTTTTAACGAGATTACAGACACAAACATAACAAAACTCGGACCTATTTATATTAGCTCGTCCATGTGAAAAAAAGAATATGGCTTTTTGGGTAACGGTGTACATCAGGATCAGCGTAAGAATCAGCCCAGTCTGATCAAAATCTACGACGTTTCTATGTGAGCCGTCCCGCGAGAAAAACAACAGTATTGCCTTTGCGTAAAATATCAATCCGGGTCAGCCTAAGCAGGCTGCGCAGTCTAACCCGGACAGACACTTTTCGCCTCCCGTGGATTTTCTGTTTCATGTATCAATACTCTAAATCTCTATTCCCCTAGGACGGAATGTGTCGACCCGGATTAGCCTGCATGGACAGCGCAGGCTGATAAGGATCGATTCATTATGCAGCGACCATTAATGTTGGTTTGTCTCACGGAACGACTCGTACTACTAACACAGGTTAGAAGAGTACATCTACTTGTGTAGATTGTTATCAAACTGAACATAAGCAAAAGCTGATCTGAACCTACACCGTTCCGAAATGCAAATATGTAAGTACGGGCTCATATCGAGGGCTTCATGCATCATTCAACATGTAGTTACAACAGTTTTACATGAAACCATCGAAATGTAGGTTTCGGTGCAATTAGGCGAATTCGGCTGCTTACGAAAATATAATCCGAGTTTACAAAAATGTCGATACATTTACAAATGGTTTTATCTATTTTACAAACAGTCGAGTCTAGAGACAAAGTATTTAACACCTTGCAACTGTCAAAAAACAAAACATGACCTTTGATGTACATACTCAGTATCGAAATAAAATATTGTATTGTATTGTATTGACATTGCAGGGTTAATAATATATTATCTGTAAAATATGCTCTCTTAAATGTTACTTTAACACCTGCAGACTCATTTTGAGGCAATAGCAGCAGATGGTTTTTGGAAACATTGTGGCCAAATGTGAAATTGCTCGTCTTTGGCCAGTGTTTTCAACTTTTTGATAGAGATTTTTCAGGACTTTCGCCTAGAAGTATTCAAAGTCGTCTGCTACAGATTTGTTATATGCGGGAAAGGGTTAAATAAATTTTGCAACTATATGACGTCTGCTTTGAAACTATCTGACGTCAGATTTTAAACTATATAACGTCTGCTTTGAAACTATATAACGTCTTCTTTGAAACTATAAAACGTCTGTTTTGAAACTATCTGACGTCTGTTTTGAAACTATATAACGTCTGCTTTGAAACTATATGACGTCTTCTTTGAAACTATAAAACGTCTGTTTTGAAACTATCTGACGTCTGTTTTGAAACTATATAATGTATGTTTGGAAACTTTATGACGTCTGCTTTGTAACTATATAACGTCTGCTTTGAAACTATATGACGTCTTCTTTGAAACTATAAAACGTCTGTTTTGAAAATATCTGACGTCTTTTTTGAAACTATATAATGTCTGTTTTAGAAATTATATAACGTTTGCTTTGAAACTATATAACGTTTGCTTTGAAACTATCTGACGTCTGCTTTGAAACTATATAACGTCTGCTTTAAAACTATCTGACGTCTGCTTTGTAGCTATATGACGTCTGCTTTGAAACTATATAACGTCTGCTTTGAAACTATAAAACGTCTGTTTCAGAAATTATATAACGTTTGCTTTGAAACTATCTGACGTCTTTTTTGAAACTATATAATGTCCGTTTTAGAAATTATATAACGTTTGTTTTGAAACTATATAACGTTTGCTTTGAAACTATATAACGTCTGCTTTGAAACTATCTGACGTCTGCTTTGAAACTAGATGGCGCCTGCTTTGAAACTATATGACGTCTGTTTTGAAACTATGACGTCGGCTTTGAAACTATATAACGTTTGCTTTGAAACTATATAACGTTTGCTTTGAAACTATATCACGTTTGCTTTGAAACTATATAACGTCTGCTTTGAAACTATATAACGTTTGCTTTGAAACTATCTGATATCTGCTTTGAAACTATATGACGTCTGCTTTGAAACTATATGACGTTTGCTTTGAAACTATATTACGTCTGCTTTGAAACTATATGACGTCTGTTTTGAAACTATATGACGTCTGCTTTGAAACTATAATACGAGAAGTTTAATGTAGGTTAGACCAAGAAGTGTGATTTTAATCCCACAATGTTTTCATTTATTGTGTATGCTGCAGACTACGAATGTTTTTTCCGTGTCAGATATAGGCTAATGCCATGACTTCCATACAACACGTTATTTCTTTCTAGTGAACAAACTGGATGCCTTATTCATCATTCTCGCCTTCATGTCATCACCGGTGGCCGCAAAGTTACCCGTGAAGCTCGAACTTCTGAAATACATAAGAGAAATACTATGATTGATTGATTGATTGATTTGTTTAGTTATATCACGGTGGTCCGTTCTGCTACTCATGCACTTCGTGGTTTATCTCGCATCATTTCTCCACACAACATGCTCCTATGTACTTAGCTATCTTTCCATTTTTTTCCCATTCAAAGTTTATTTTTTACAAAACACTTTATATATATTTAACCTTGTATCTACAACTTCTACTACTACTATTATTTCTACTACTACTACTACTACTACTACTACTACAACTACAACTACTACTACTACTTCAACTACTACTACTACAACTACTACTACTACTACTACTACCATTACTACTACTACTACTACTACAACTACCACTACTACTTCAACTACTGCTACTACTACAACTACTACTTCAACTACTACTACTACTACTACTACTACTACTACAACTTAAACTACTACAACTACTACTACTACTACCACTACTACTTCAACTACTACTAATAATAATAATTGTACTACTACTACTACAACTTCAACTACTACTACTACTACCACTACTACTTCAACTACTACTACTATTACCACTACTACTTCAACTACTACTACTACTACTACAACTACTACTACTACTTCTTCAACTACTTCTACTTCTTCAACTACTTCTACTACAACTACCACTACAACTTCAACTGCTACAACTACCACTACAACTACAACTACTATTACCACTACTACTACAACTTCAACTACTACTACTTCTACTACTACTACTACTTCTACTACTACTTCTACTACAACTAAAACTACTACTACTACTACTACTACTACTACTCCGTATGCCATATTGGAGCCCAACGAACAGACCAACTCAACTGACCGATTAAGCAACCGACCGACCGACTAACCGAGAATAATCAAGTTTACCCCCAGACAATCTTTTTTGCGTCGGTGTCAAAAGACAAATCTGACAACAATTCTCCTTCAGTAAGACAAAAGCAAACAAAACAATAATGAAAGTTGAATTCATTCATTTCCCAAGCATCCTCTACCGGAGGAATATCGTGAAAGCTCTGATGAAAAAATAATACGAATAAACGCTACCAGGGGAGGAGCGCTATTCTGGATAGGTATAGACCGGGACCCAAACAAACATTCCGAAAGATATACACAGTGTACAAACCCTGTATATTCGAACACTCTGATCTGGATGTTCACTGTCTTACTGATGTTAATTAAGATGTACGGCTGTAAATTATAGGGCAAAACAGACCTGAGTTTAAGCAGCGTATTGGCTTAGACTGGTACCACTCTTCGCGTTCACGCTCAAACAAGCCGGCTCATTACGCTGTGTCCCGGCTATATATATTAAGTGCATGCCAAAGACCAAACATGCCGACAATAAACAAGAAAGTCTCCGGAGAATAGATAATACAATATGCAAGTAGGGATTCCTTAGCGCTTTCGCTCCTTGAAGCCTAGAACTAGATATTTCCGCATTTTAGTTCAGATTCGTTCAATAAGCCATGAGAAACTTATCTCAGATATTGGCGCATATTGTGTCTTTGCTAGGATTGGTCAGTGTCTCATTGAGTAGTAATAGTTTACGAGATTAAGCGAATTAACCCTTTCCCTCATTAAGAAACATTTTATCACTTCTGCAGCAGACGACTTTTGTAAACATTGTCACAAAAATGAAAAAAATCCGCAGAATGAACGATTTTCCCCCTTTTGTTACAATGCTTTCAACTCTATTAATAGAGTTAATATACTTGCATTTACAGTAAGTTTTCATTCACACTTATGCCGAGATGTGTTTAAAGTCGTCTGTTGCAAAATTGCAAGTTGAAAAGGATTAAAGATTTAATACTAGATCCAGTTTTATTTCTGGAGTTCATTTGGTGCTTCCATCTTTCAGAAACTACTTTATATCCATTTAAAATAGTTCAGTAGTAGGCAATATATAATCTATATCGAACTATTGTCGTAATCGGGGCCTATTTAAGTTGATTATGTTATATTTATTTATTTGGAAGAATTGAATATTAACTGTCCTAGAGATATTTGTGTATAGATATGTCCTCGGTTTTAAGAAAAGGCTTTTGCAAAATTGTGTTGTTTGAGTTATAAATGTAATATAGAATTATACTTCAGATTTTAATATGAGCCGTCTCGCGAGAAAACCGACATTGTGGTATCTGCGTAAAGTATCGACCCGGATCAACCTAAACAAGCCGTGCTGACTTATCCGGACAGACACTTTTCGCCTCTTGTGGATTTCCTGTTTTCAGGGATCATTTTTGCTATACCTCTATCCCTCGAAGACGGAATGTGTCGGTCCGGATCATTCTGCGCGTACAGCGCAGGCTGATCTGGTCGATACATGACGCAGATACCATAATGTTGGTTTTCTCGCGGGACGGCTCATACGCCAACACTGTATGAAACATTTGCATATTTTAACTGTAGAAACTCTATTTGTTGCCATTTTTCCACTGTCATCTTTATCAAGCAGAAAGGCAAATGTTACTGTATTCTTGGTATGAAGGTTAAACTGAAATGAAAAGCTTTAACATATATCAATCATTATCGTCCGAGGGAAAGAGGTATAGAGTAAAGATTCCCGGAGCAGAAAATCCACAGGATGCGTAAAGTGTCGACCCTGATCAGCCTAAGCATGCCGCGCAGGCTTACCCGGATAGACACTTTCCGCTCCGGGAATCTGTTCTCTATACCTCTTTCCCTCGGAGACGGAATGTGTCGGCCCGGATCAGTCTGCGCGGACAGCGCAGGCTGATCTGGTCGATACATTTTGCAGATGCCATAATGTTGGTTTTCTCGCAGGACGGCTCAAATGTTTGTCAACCCATTTCCACATACAACAAAACTGCAGAGCAACACTTTGGAAATATCTAGACAAATATATTCAAAATGTCCTCGTTTGAGATTAAAGTACGTTGAATATAAACTTGCAAAACATAAGCATTCCCATTGAATGATTATCTTCTCCTTTTGCCATTATGTTTTAAAAAGTTAATTCAATTCAATTTAATCTAGTTCATTGCATAGAACAACACACAGTATGTTAATAGCAAATAAAGTTATTATAAAAAGCAAATAGAGAAATTGATTTTTCAGAAGAATTAGCAATAATTTTACATTGTAGATTTCATATTTTATTTAAGTCTCATCTATGTACAATCATATATATTTACATGTATTGTTAAAATAATAATACAAATAAAAAGTACATGGCCTTTCATTAAATGAAATATAAGAGACTGGCATACGTATATTATGTAAAACATCAATATCTGACACATATCCCAAGCATGTACATACATATATGATACAATAAAGATTCGGATGCTAAATTCATTTTAAATACATCAAAAATTAAAAATCCACCACCGAAGGATAAAATGTGCACAAACGCATCACAAACGCACGCATAAGGAGTATTTTCAGCCTCCATCAAAATCGGAGAGAGACTAATAAGCAGCCAATTCACGAAAACAGTCGTGCGCAACAGGTGTGTAAAATGAAAGTTGAAAAGGGATAATTGGAATGCCTTCATAAAGACAATTAACCACTGGGTCCTTCAAATTGATTGGAAGTCTTTATACTTGTTTATAGAAAGTTAATGACAGTGCATTATATCGGTGGTGGTATGTATTTAAACTTTAAATGTATATAATTAGTTTCTAAATCAAGCTATCAATTATTCTATGTAATGACTTCAAAGACAGTTGATGTTTGTAAACAAATGTAGATATATTTGATGAGATATGACGTAATGCAGCAGACGACCATTGAAAACATTGCCGGAGAAGGAGTCATTACAGATGCTTTAATAAGATTTATTATTTCAGCTCAATATATTCAAGACGAACATTGTAACACGAATAAGATTAACCCAATCCAGGGGACGTGGGTTCGAAAAATGTGTGACAACACATTCCGTCGCAGGAGGTATAGAGGTATAGAGAAATTATTTCTGAATCAGAAAATCCACAAGGGGCAAAAAGTGTCAGTTCTGGTTAGCCTGCTAGGCATGTTTAGATTGATCCGGGTCGATACTTTGCGCAAAGACCACAATGTTGGTTTTCTCGCGAGACGGCTCATATGCCAAATACTGGTTCGAGAAAGCCCGATAAAACACGTTAGGAGAAAGGGGCCGCCCGTGATATAACTGTTTAAACCAGATTATAGATATATAAATAATATGCATAATTATTACTGATAAATAGTTAAATGATATATATATAAAGGTGATAACTTTAAGCTCAGATGACTGTTTTTCATTTACTGTGTTTGCAATAAGACCCTCCAGTTACCAATGGAAATGTCATCGTTAGCGAAAGGGACAGAGTAAAGGCATCCGATGTAGCCCTTTCCCACATGTAGACGCTTTATGACGCCTATGCAGCAGACGACTTTTGAAATCATCATGAGTGACATTGCTCTTAATGAGCAATTTCAAAATTCATTCAAAAGTCATTTATACAAATTTTCTATATTTTGGACTGGATAATTACAAAGTCGTCTACTGCAGATGTGTTGTATTTGTTAAAAGGATTAAACAAAATACAGATATTCATATGACTGTCAAAATGAAGGGATATCTTAAATTAAGTGTATTAAAATTCAATAACAGCACGTTAAATCAATTTAAAGCACTAATAAAGAATGAGATAATTAGTTTTTCATTACTGAAATGTCCATTAAACCTATAGTCTAATTTTGTAAAGGTATTACCACGCTTAATTTCGAAATACACCATAGAAAACGTGTGATTGTATTCTAGAAGGAAGCGTATGTATGGATGCACTCTCTTTGCGTGCTTTCCAATATTATCATGGTGCCTTAATCAAAGTTCAGTTGCACAGGGCAGACTCGTACATGCGGAATAATATTCTAAGAAACCGTTAAGCATTGCTTTTAATGTCATAATAGTATGACCCGTTCCACGAGAAAATCAACATTATGGACGCTGCGTAATGTATCGACCCAAATCAGCCTGTGCAGTCCGCGCAGGCTAATTCGGGCCGACACATTCCGTCTCAGGGGGATATATGTAAACCGTAATGATTCATTAAACATAAAATCAACGTGTATGTCTTGGTTAGTCTGCGCGGTATATTTAGGCTGATCCGGGTCGATACTTTACGCAGCAGAGTCCACAATGTTGATCTTCTCGAGGGACGGCTCAATTTATAACTTTATCATACATACTAGCACCTAATATATATATTTCTTTGTTTAGTTTATAACCTTGGTGAATTCCTGTAACCGGTCTCATCACCGCTGGCTTTTGACAAAAACCTGAACAATTCTCTATAAAAGATAGCTAAATTGTTAAATACAGTTGTGCTGTGCAATTTCACCTTTGGCCACAATGTTTTCAAAAGTCGCCTGCTGCTATTGAGTCAAAATGCGCCTGCAGGTGGTAAAGGGTTAAGGACAAGTCTGGAAAAAATATTGAACAATGAACAGCACACAATGTAACCCCGGATTAGTGAATGCGCACGCTGATCGTTGTCTTCAAATGTTGCTGTTGTATTTTAAAGTGTGCAAGCCATGATGCGCAAACTGTTGTTTTAAATGGACAACAACAGTATAAAGGTTAAATGAAACGATAACTTACACATGTGAGGATGTTGAGGGTGGCAATGAGATTGGTGGTTGCAATAAGGTTGGTGGTGGGGTTGCCATATTTGTTCACTGTTTTAAACCGAGAAGTTATTGGGATGTAAAGTCCTCGGTTATTTACCATAGACCATCGCAAAGCACGTACAGATTGTACATACAGAAATGATTTTATCAATGTTATAGTGAATTTATGAGAAATTTGGTAACACGGATCCAATGAACATTAAATGTTAGCTTTTCTCGCCAATATGTGGTAAGTTTTTAAACAAAGAGTTTAAAGCAGTAATATTCCAAATTTGTAAAAAGCATATCAGTTCGAGTCCTATGTATGATATTTTACAGCACCTGAACTAATCTCCTTCAATAATACAGTTTCCCACATACAACAAAGCTGCAGCAGGCAACTTTGAAAATATTTGCGAAATACTTATTGAATAAAGCTGAATACAGTTTGGCATAAGGAGAAATTGCTCACGATGAGCAATTTCTCCTTTTGTCACATTGTTTTTAAGCAGTCTACTGCAGACACTTTAAAATGTGTCTGTAAATATAAAAGCGTTACGTGGTTTAAAGCCTGACATCAATTCCAGTCCACCAGAAAAACAACGCCTTACGATATAAAACACTCTTAGATGTGTCACACTCCGGGTCTTCTCTTTATTTCAGGTACGGACTTTTTCTATAAGCGACATGGCGGACGACTGTATAAACGCACTATCCAAACAATGAATATGGCGCTCTGGGAATTCTGCTACAACGTTCGATACCAACACCCTCGATGCCAACGTGCAGCCAGTACTAGACCAACTCCCGCAATTATGTTTATCGATCATCGAAAGTAGAGAAGGGACGATATTTATACGATCATTTGAAGCCCCTGACAACGCAATTATTACACATGTGGGGACAAACTACATGCGCTTTAATCTTAAATGGTCAATTAGAGAACAATGCAGATCCATATCATACTGGGCGGATGCGCTGACTGATATTGAACAACCTTGGTCGCATTTGCTTTAGGTTTGTTTTTTACAGAGCGTCGCTTATTATATGTACGTTATTTTTTATTATATTGCCTGCTTGCTGGACACTTTAACTGTACTCGCGCCGTTTGTGTGGAATCCCAAAGTCAGAACAAGCTCATAACGTTTGGTACCAGTTAATAATAAAATAAATCGAAATTATCATTGTAATTTGTCATTCTTGTCGAGCTCTCTCAGGGCGAGCGAGGTATAGTCCGAGCGGGGTACATTTAGTGTAATGAATGTATCAATCACATCCAGCACTCGACGAGTGTTAGGCAAGTCTGTTTTCTTATTGGTAGGTTCGAGTGTACGAGTGCTCGGTGTGTTTGGACAATCTGAATACGTTCCGCTATATGAGTTAATGTGTAACGTGAATGAGGTACATGACCAAATATGACTTATATAGCCTTGCTGTGAAAGCCGGCTTTTATAGCGACGTTTATACATTGGTTGGCCTTATCACAAAGCAACTTTTTTACATTGCGGTTAGTGCCTGGATTGGTGACCCGCGATGACTTAACTCCATGAAGGAGCCGATACACGTTACAAATGGTGACAGCGATGGGAATTTGGGGGTTACATCACCACTCTCACCGGACCCCGGTGGTTCACAGTGCAGTTACATAGGCTCCGCTCCTGTGCACTGCTGATGGGCAGCTCGAAGTCAAGAGACATGAGGGAGCTCCAGTGTACTGCTAGTGGGCAGGTCGAAGTCAAGAGACAAGAGGGAGCTCATGTGTACTGCTGATGGGCAGCTCGAAGTCAAGAGACAAGAGGGAGCTCATGTGTACTGCTGATGGGCAGCTCGAAGTCAAGAGACAAGAGGGAGCTCCTGTGTACTGCTGATGGGCAGCTCGAAGTCAAGAGACAAGAGGGAGAAATATGTATCGGGAATGGGAATAGGTACAGATAACACACCTTCAACCTTGCTGTAGAAGCCGTCTTTTATAGCGATATTGGCTTCGTTCACAAAGTACATTGCGGTTAGTGCCTTGATGGGTGACCCGCGATGACTCCGTGAAGGACCCGGTACACGTTACAATACAAATGTATCTCACGTTTACGACATAATATCGGAAGCGAGCATTCAAACTACTAAACATCGAGGTCGAGTACAGAAACCCGGGCTAAATGGATCAGGGGCATCTTTGAATACATAACTAGATAACCATTAATGTAAGGGTAATTGACTGTGTGTTTCTACAATACTGTTCTAGTGTCTTTATTACTTGCAATATAATTACTATAAAACGGTGGTAACCAGGTTACAACGTTTGCGGGTTAGAAATTTGCGGAATTTAAAACCATCGTGAGTACAGGTTAAAAATGTTACCGCATGCGATGCATTTTGTCGCATTTGTTACACACGATTTTTTCAAACATGATGGTAAAAGTAACTTACACTATTAAAACAGTGCACACACACATTAAGAAATAAATAATTATCAGTAATTAAAAGTAATTTAAATTTTTAAAAAACCCATCAGCAATAAGCTTCAGTAAAGAATTTGGCGAAGAAGCCTAGGTGCGGAATGACTTAGTAATCCGCCAACAATGTATCTTATTACAAAACAATACCCTATGTCCTTTGTAACCAAAATATAAGTCGCTATTTCAGTACCAACTGTTTGTGGGGATACAATATAAGTCGCTATTTCAGTACCAACTGTTTGTGGGGATACACTATAAGTCGTTTTTTGAAAGGAGGCATGCAATTCATCAGGCGAAAATGGTTACCGTCATTTTCGACCAAATCGGCCCCGGACAAAACCGGTGTTTAGCATTCTCTACTTTCACTTTCAAACAGTGTTCAAAATACTTAAAGTGATCAAGTATAAGTCTTTTCCAGTGCATCTTATACACATTTACAAATGAAATTAAACTCAATGTCAAATATTCAATGCATTCTGACGATGGTGTATACTAATTTCTATGCAAACAAAGGATTAGTTGGCGTAGATCAGCATGACTGCGGATGTATTTGGCGTAATTTGACCAAGGAGTTTGCTTTTTGAGTTCCAACACAATGCAGCGTTACTGTTCAAATGAACTTGAAATACCCACTGTACGAACTTCGTCTGCGTATCATCAAGACAAACATTCTGACTACGTTTGAAGCTGTTGAAGCAAAAATGCGGCCTGTAGTGTTAATAAAATTTTCCTTCACTTTGGCATTGTGATCTAGCTTTTAAGCTCACATGACACAGTTTCGAACTTTGTCCAAGATTTGATAGAGATGTATATACTTATTAATCTGATAAAATTTCATTAAAGTTAGATGCAAAATGTAGCATGTAGAGTGTTAAGAATGCAAGTGTTGAAAGCCGGCACTTCATGCTCAGGTGAGCTAATAAGAATGCGGAGTGTTAACAAAATGTTCCTTCAACTTGATTTTGTGACCTTGTTTTTTTTACCTCACATCACCAAGTTTCGAACTTGGCATAAATAACACCAATACACACATTCAGACGTTTCAAGCTGCTGTATCAAAACATGCAGTCTCCAGCGTGTTAACAAGATTTTACTTCAAGTTTGCATAGTGACCTAGTTTATGAGCTGAAACGACTTGGCCTAGATGCAAGGTAATTGTTGACGACGACAGACACAATGAGATCACAATAACTGACCTTGAGCACTATGTGCTCAGGTGAGCACAGCATTGTCATTTTGACACTTTACTAATGCCCCATGGCTGCAATGTTTTTCAACCAATCAATATGGCTTGAACAGTTTTTGAAAAGGGTCACCGCAGGAACATTTCTATAAAACAAGACCTCGGGCTGAGGGTGTCTCTCGCCTTCTGGGATTTGATGGAGAGAAAAGTTAAATGATTTGTCATAAAGATTGGTGACAAATGTAGCTTCTGAAGTGTTTAGAAAGT